>CM072787.1:14771929-14946744 GCA_036983795.1 Megachile lagopoda
AAAACCTTGACGTGTATCCTTTTTTTTGTGTTTTTTATTTCGCACCATTTGTTTTACAGTTCGTAATACTGGGCTAGGTTGTTAAATAAGTACACAATGTAATTCTTTCTTTAATTATTTATTGAGCTTTTTAACATGTACAGCTTACAAATATGTATATAAAAAGTATATGCGTTTATGTACGCTGATTTGCAAATCTGGCTTTGATGGCGATGGTGGTATTCAAGTTGTTTCTAGTATCCACAGTAACATCTATGCGTTGGAGTGCACTTAGCTTAATTTACAGCAGGCATTTCAAAATCCAACATTTTTTTTGCGTATTTCGCATTTCAAAATGTTAATTCTAAAAACTCCATCAGAGTGTATATTGTCGCTGTTATAATTAAATTTTACATTGAAGTTTTCATTCATAACGGAAGTACCGTGGTAATTTAACAAGCGGAACGAATGTAATGGAATGGTTTACTATGGAATAAATAATTTATGGGTCCAGTTGCAGACATGTGCAAAAAATAAATTGTCACCGCCGTTCTAATATGGCGTCGCGTCACTTGTTGTAAATAAAAATATAGAGGAATTAGTTACGCATTTCCTCAATATAATTTATAGACTTTTATCATTAAACAATGATCAATAATTTATTACCTATTTTTTCGTATTACATTTGTTTAGATTTTTATTGAATGTAGGTAGCACAGTAGTTGCATTTGCGGTGTAATATCGATAACTAATTACTTTCAATAAAAATCTAAACAAATATGATATGAGAAAATAGGCATGAATCACAGATCATTTTTCAATCATAAAGGTGCACAAATTGTATTGAGAAAACGAGTAATTTATTATTCTATACCAATGGTCTCATTTATATCGAGCGATACGACGCCATCTTGAAGAGGCGGTCCTACTCAAGCTCTTTTGCGCATGCGCGTAGCTGAGCGAGAGACCTGCTTCGAATACCTCCTTTGTTTTCCTGCAATTCTACTACCAGGGGCAGCTGGAAAACACCATCCGCTAGATGGAGCTGATCAAATTTTTATTTTCCCGGCAAATTTAACTTTTCGGCGTGTAATTTTTTTGGTCGAATTAAAGTCATTTCTTTTATAAATTCATCGAAATTGAAAAGTAATTAATGTAAGCATTAACAGAACGTAACATTGCTTTATTTTACAAGAAAACGCAATTTTTTGTTTCGTTCGTACCGCGATTATCCATCAAATAACACCAGTAGAATAAATTCATAATGATTCTCTGTTTCTATTTACAAAAAGAATATCATATTTAAGAACAACAAAATTTTGATATGAAGTTATAAAATTAATTACAAATTGACTTGATCTACAGATATAAAACAGGAATTGACTTTACCTACAACTTCCAGACAACGCGCGTAAAAATATAAATTTTCAAAATGCATGTAACATTTGGGGCTTCCAAAATGCTTTCAACATTTTAAATTTAATTACTTTACAATAAGTTATCGTTTTTTATATCATATTTACATATTAAATTACAATGATACTTCCATTATGAATGTAAATTTCGAAATAATATTCAACTATAAAAAACATAAGCTTATATTCTAATGTAGTTCCTAGGAGCGCTTTTCTGAAACATAATGGGCAGCAATAAAACAGCTTGCTTTTAGAAGTAAGCATGTATTTTCGAAAATTTTATTATTTGACAAAGCATTATGCTTGCCGATATGCAATATTATAATGGGTGGTCATTTTCCCCAGGAAAACCATATTTGCATTTGAGTGTATATACATATAGTAAATCTTTAATTTTTTAATACTAACACACTATTCTGTACATTTTTTACATTATAATTTTATTTGTAGTATATTGAAGATTTAGATTTTGCGGTCGTAATACATTTTCTAATACACAGTGATGAATACATTTATTTTCATGTGGAAAATGCTATATTATTTTTATATTATAAAAATTAAATTAATTAAATATTCTTAGAAAATTATATATAATGGGGGAGATCGATTAAAAAAATGTTGAACTTATTAGAAATATTATTATTAATTTCCTTAATTCACAAGTTTTAAGATATCATTTGACATTTTAAAGTGTACGAGAACAAATAAATATTATTAATATAATCGATCACTAAACTTTTGGTAGGTTAAGAAATTAGAGATATTGAACGCTTTCTAAACTTTGGTCCATTATTTGTTTGGCTAAATAATTAGAATTTAATTTAAAAAAAGAAATATGATTTCCTAAGTTGTTAAATAAAATACATATAAATAAACGATATCGTTAATAAAACGAATAATTCACAATTCTCAATATACGAGCTTTCGTGTGTAACGTTTCTACGAATAATGCATTAACGTGTGATGTATGAAGAACATTAAATGATTCTTTCATATTATATAAAAAGCACCAAATTGCTTTAAAAAATAGATACAAAAGATTAGAACAAAATACAGAATTCTAAGATGACCTCTTTATAACTTTATCAAAATGTAAGTTTTTAATTACCATACGACGAACGTAAGGACTGTTAAATTTACTGAAATAAATTAGCGCCTGGCTAATATTTAAATTCTTGTCTTATTACTGATACGATAACTTTTTCTAGAAAGTTATTTGTTAATGAACTTTTTGCCTTGAATTTTGCTTTGAAATATAATTTGTAGAATTATTTAATGCTGTATTATCGATAGAATTATCTGATACATCTTCACTGCTACTGCTACGAATATCACCTTCCATCTGAAAAAGTTGCATACAGAATTTGAAATTGAAAATACTACACAATTGCATTTAACATAAAATTTATATATGTAACATAACTTACTTGACCAGCATAAAAAGCGTTGTAAGCAATTTTAAGTATTAAATACGTCCATATTATATGAAGACACAGTAGTAAGATCAACAAAAAGTTGAAAATATAATATGCTGGGAACATTGGTACTAGCTTAGGTGCTTTTATCGATGTGCTACAATATGTAATAAAATACATTTAGAAAAATAATATAACTAATTTTAAGTTATTTAAAATTAATGAAATATACCTATGAATTATCCAAAGTGGATAAACACCAATGCGTGTAATAATCCATAATACTGTGAATATAACGAATATGCAATCGCATAATTTCTGGTAATTGGCATATTTAGCCATTTTAGCAGCCTACAATATAAATAAACATATATATCTGATATAAAACTACATAAATATATGTATATTTGATTATAAAATATTTAATGTATGCTTTACTTACTTCTAGAAAAATGTCTGCACTATCATGCACTAATAACACTAGCGTACCAATTCTAGTCAAATTTCCAATCCATGAGAAGCACATTAACATAATGGTAGCTTTATGGTGAATAAACATTTGCCAAAAATCTTTTCTTTTCACATCAAAGAATTGAGAGAAACTTAGAGACCAGTAAAATGCCATTGATATCATGTAATACCACCACACATCATCGGAAACTGGATGGTATGGATAATCATAATAACAATAATTAATGTCCCACAACCATGGCTTATCCCATAAAATAATGAGGCCATAAATAAAGGAATATGTATAATATAAACATCGCCAACTGTAATAAAATAATTAAAGATTGTATTAAACGTTAAAATGTATGACTTCAAATTTCAAATAAATAAACTTGAAAATTATTTTAATAGTGAATATATTTTATGATAAAAGACTAACCTGTTCTCACAAAATTTTGTAAGAGTTGATGGCTTATCCTGAGTACGTCTTAATCGCAACCACCTTTCTACTTGTCGTTCAGACCAATCTAATTGTTTAGCCAGTGCCAGGATCTTAAAATATATCCATATATTACAAAAAAATCCATAACATTTAATTTCTCAGTTATTTTGATTTAGATTACATGAATCTCTTTCAAGAACCTAATATTAAACATATAATTTAAAATTCAAGAAATGTACAATATAGTCATGTAGTATTGTTATTTAATAATTACAGATAATATCACTATTAATTCTATACAATTTATATGATGTACATCAAATTTCTTACCAAATAACAGTAAGTTATTTTTTAATTGTACTGACTAAATGAATGAAAACAAGATATTTATTGATGTAGCCTCTAGATAACTATTTACTAAAATGTATTTCACTAATTCAATACATAAATAAAACAAATTAAAATATAAAAATTTTATTTTTATTTATCAAATTTTGTTTGATACAAAATAAACTTACCTCTTTATGTTTAAATTTTCGATTAACATAGGCTTTTTCTAATATCTCATTTGGTACTGCTTTTTTTGATCTCGTATTTTTTATACCAAGAGATTTTCCAAAAGGTGCAAAGCAATACCTACAAAAGATTAATGAAACATATAAGTTAAAATAAATCAATTACTGTTCTCAATTCAAGAACTTAAAACAATTTATAAAATATTATATATAATATATAAGACCATTTAGAAATAGATACCCAAACTTTGGTATCACATTCTATCTTCCTTAAGAATGGGAAGAGGTCATATAAACATAGATCAAAGAACTCTTTCTTTTCAAAATATAAACACTTCTTGTTTACTTGAAAATTTAACATGAATGACTATTGCACACAGTTATGAAATATAATATAATGAATTAAATTCATCCTGATATTGAAGACATTGTACATCGTAGTAAATAAGTCAAAATGTAAGAATCCAGCAGTATCTTTTTCCAAAATTTAATCACTTATTTTTAAAACACTATATGTATGAACTCCACAGTCAAAATGTATTGAGTCCACCTTTTGCTAAAAAAAACTAATGTACATATGTCCTATATCAAATTTTTTACTGTTTCCAACAATCAAATAGTTGTTTAGTTCATAATACAACAATGTAAATATGATATCAAGTTCATATCGTGTTTCGAGCTAGGTAGTAATTTCTAAAATATATTTTAAATTTGCGGGTGCACTTTGCAGTATTTATTTCTATAATGCTCTTTGGCTCTACAATTATTAAATGTACATAATATTAAATTAATCACATAGGTGAAAATAATTTTTGACTTGATATCTGCTTTAAAATATATGACAAAATTGTATGACACTATATCTAACTTTATGATATTAAGTCACACAAAAGAAGATACAAAACTGGAACCATACAGCATTAAATCAAAATATTCTGATATTAAGTCACTAAAACTTCAAGGTTCCTCGTTACAGTCAGACAATATTAAGTCCAATTTTTGCTCCAAAAAAATAACAACACCCAGTACACAATGTCACTTACAGATAATAAAATAATACATTTTTTATCTGCATTCAGAAAACTAAGTGCATATCTTAAACAGTTTCAAAATTACAGAATTTTTATATCTTTGATGTTCTTTTAAAATTTGAAAAGTGTCCCTTTTACATACTTTGTCTCTATGATTTATATATGCATATATGTACATATATGCTGTATTGTTATAATGCGACAAATACTATTTGCAATGTTATTCATATCAGACATGTAGCACAATACTTAGAAAAAGAGATTAATTGAATATGTTCAATGATGTAAAATTTTGATGTAAAAAGAAAAGACATGTAACATTGGATGAATAAAATAATTACCTTTCTAAGGCAAATCTAATTATTAAAAGAATTAATGCCATAGGTAAAGGATAAATTAAATGTTGATAGTTAGCATATTTGTTTTCTGAATTTGGTTTAATATCATCCCATGTTATATTAGGCGGTAACCAAACATCAGTCGACCAAAAAGCCGATGACACGTTTTTTAATATATCCATCGTTGAGACGTCTGAAATTAATTATTTATATAATAACCTCGTTAAATATCCTTCATAAAATTGTTAACTTGACATAATGAAACGATTAACGTACACTTAAATTACCTTAATAACTAAAATTCGGCTAGCTTTCCGTTCTTACACGCCACCGCTCGAAGACTGCGCCCGTACCTTTAATGCACCGCGTTCAATTTTTCTCCCGATTGTTGCTTCGCAGTGAAAAATAATTATCTTTATTTCTTGCGTGGTAGTTTGTCGAAATTAACTGTTCAATATACAATTAATACGTGCTTTAGTTACACAACTGTCGTTTATAAATGTACATTAAGTGTGAGTGTAATCATTTTGATAACGAACGTATCACGGATAACCTCGTATATAAATTTCGATAGAATTTTATGATTATTTAAAGTCCTTCAAATGTACCGTACTAGTAAACAAATGTAATATCAAACATTATCATAAGTAGTATTGAATTATTACAATTATAAAAAGTGCTTATGAATCATTTGCTTTTTTCATAAATTTGTTTTTAATAATTGTATTCGACTAACGGGAAAAGTATGTTGCTTATAAGATAGGTTATCTAAAAAGATAGAATTTTAAATCTAGCAATCTGTAAAAAATGTGAGACGTGAAATTTTTATCATTTTGAGCAATGTGATTTTATCATATACATATAGGTCTCATAGTATTCGTATATTTTGTAATAGGTACATGGAATACAAAGTTGTAAATGTATATTACCGACTGAAACTTCGAATTTTAAATTAAGTTTTTGTAATGAATGTTATTGAAATATTAATACCCCTCGGTGCAACTTTACTTTCAATATTTCTACATAAAATTCGTAATATATGAATAGTAAACGATTATTATTTAAAAAGGGTTAATTGTTATTTTTAATTTTTTAATTGTTTTTGTGATATAATAATCTGGTAGGGATATTTCACATACCTGAATGTTCATGGCAGCCCACCCCCATCCCCCTACCTTGTTCAATAAATTTGCAAATTTAAAACTTGAATTGGAAAAATTTAGGAATTTTTAAATAATAATTAAATAACAATTTAAAAAGAAAAGAGAATGTTTTACAAAAATAGTACAAAATATGAAAAATAATGTTTATCAGTTTTTGTTAATTATTTTAAAAATGTTCATTTTTTCTTAAAAACATCCTAATCCACCTAGCAATTTCACACTTTTGTCTGGTAGTGTATGTACAATTACGTAATTGTAATATTAATATTAATGCGATACATAAATTTGTATTTATTGAAATAAAAGGTAAAAATTCCAATGTGATTTTAAAATATTGCATACAATTGTATATTTAAATAAAGTATTAGAAAACATTTCTGAAAGATGTAAAAGTTTTAATTTGTTATGGTCAATGAAGTTATAGGTCACACAATAAATTTTTTGAAAGTAGAAAAGTACGTAAATCAAAATTTACATTGATATGTATGTTTAAAATTTTAATTATTGTATTATTAATATTGATTTGTTTTATTAATAAATTAATTTTTAATTATTATCAAATTAAAGACAACTATATTATACTAAATTTATTATTTGTATTATTATAACTGTACATATAAAATAAGTATATATCTTTTCCTCAAGCATATCAATCTAATTATTCCAATAATTATAATAGGTATATTTAAGGTAAACAATTCTTCATACTGAACCTTTGTTTAGGCACTGCCTTGTATTGGTAATAAATGGTATTATGCACATTTGTGATTAGTAGGATATTGTTTTAACAAGCGTTTAATTACACGTTGATATATTCCTGCATTTCTCCTTTCTTGGGCTTTCAGAAATTCTCGTTTCGCTGCACTAATTTTTAGTTTCCTTCGTTTAATACCTGGTGTATGGACTAAAAAGGCACCATCAAGTATAACTAATCGATAGTTTAGAAGACACATTTCATACATCTAAAAAGAACAGATAATTAAATATTAATGTACAGTGTATTGTATTACTGTATTGATATAAGGATGCTTGCTACATAATATTGGAAAATAAAATAGAATAGAAATTGATCAAAAAACTCGTACTACACCTGGGTCATTTTATCTTGTCTACCTTCCCAAGACATTTCTTCCATGTAAAGTGGATCATTTTGTGTTCCAATAAAAACAGGCTCCCATCTATGATGTGGATATTCTCTTTTTGTAATGATAAGTGGTCTGACTTTGCCTGGATCTGGTCTGAGTAACCACCTAGTAATACCAGGAAATTTTTGGCAATGTGAACAAAGAAACCTACGAAAGATGAATAACTTCATTTTATCCAATCATGACAATATATCTGAACTTCTAAATCAGAGTATATTAATCTGCACTTATTACATAATTTTTTGAATGCCAATGAAAAATAAGCTGAACTTGATACTGTTGCTCTAACAATGAACCTGACATTTCAGTGGTTCAGTACGAATATGTTTTGTTTAAATACTATTTAGTTTCACATTTATACTCTTTTAAAGAAAGTAAATTTAACACCCTCTGAGGTCCAAATGTAGATATTAATAATAACTCAATAATAAATTATAAATTATAATAAATTCATAGTTTTCCTATGAACTATTTTGTAGCAAATTTCACAGTAAAACTATGAATTTATGTTCACGAACCTATGAAAATATACAGCTATACCAGTTTCTATTGCTAAAAGCAATTCCTTTTTCGTTGAAGGTGGCCTCTGATTTGATTCTATCTCAAATACAGGCACCACAAAAACAATTCCAGTTTTTGGTGTTCTACCACGGACAATTTTCATAAAACCAGAGGCTAGTTTATCACTGGGTAACAGTTCAATATCTGATACCAGAACACGAGTAGTATTTGCCTGCATTCTGGCCACATTTCTAGCTACATTAATAGGATAAGTCATAAGTTTCTGTATTCTTTCCGTTTCTGCTCCTCTTCTTTGAAGATCTAATGCAGCACAATTACTATGCCTTCCAGTACTATGCACTGGGCTCAAAACTGGTGGTCGACTCGCCGGAAATACCAGATGAACGGATACCTGCAATAATGTATTACTAATGTAATATATAATAATTAGTTGTATCAATAAATACTAGACAAAATAAATATTAATAAAATTTTAAAAACCAATATTGTTAGAATAATAATAGCAATACTAAAAGCTATTAGGTAAATGATAAAGGTATTTCGTGTTTTTAATGATTGAAGCAAGAATGACGGTTTTTACAAATGTTTAAAGCGTATGGTGATGCGTTTGCTGCGAATTTAGGGTTTTAGGCGCTCAGTAGTTGTAATAATAATGATAGTGATAGTAATATTAATAGTGGTAATAACAGTAATTATAACAATTGAGGATGTGGAAACTTATACTTAAAGTAAGAATAACAATATTAATAATAATAGTAACAATTGTAAAAATAATAATAGTAATTTAAAATTTGGGAGCTGAGAAAAACTTGAATAAAAAAATATTAAATGTGAAAGGTCACTAGTAAAATATTAATATTTATTGGACTGATGCTAATACTAAATAATAGTAATAATAGTAACAGTAAGAACAGTAATTTCAAATATGAAAGTTTAGATTTGAAAAAGAATTTGAAATACTTCTAGAAGTTGCAAGAAAATAATACCAATAATTAATAGTAATAGTAATAATAATAATAGTTTCAAGTCCGATTCCAAAGGAAAGGAGGAGGTGATAATAATATACCAGTATTAATATCAATAATATCACTATTATTTAAAAAATTACTTTAACGTATTTGGTTCATGAAGGTCGACGACCCCTTAATCCGCAGCGAATGCGTTAATCCCAATAACTGAAATGATCATAACATGGTACAAATCTAATGGTGGTTCTAGCGACTCGTTTTAAGATCGAGTGCATGGAGGAGACCTTGTACATTTCGGGTTCGCATCGGCAGGCCCGATCGAGGAGATTAATGGCGATACCAGCGTCATTGCCAGGCGTGAAAATGGCCAAACTCAATGGTCCCTCCCATCTCCTGGCCAACTCCACAATTCCATAAACCTGATCAGCGGTGGCGTGCGTACAAAGGGTCACCTCGGGTAATTTGTTTCTCCCCTCGGTCCCGCGCAATACGAATGGTAGGATTCTGTAGGGGCTCTTCTCACCGATTTCCGGGCTCCAGATGACTTTGGATGCCGGATATGAAAGAACACGTGGCAGACCGTGGTACCATCTACAAGAACTATTGTTCCCCGGCTGTAGACCTGCCATGTATGCACCTGGCACGAACGTGGATGCTGCAGGCTGTGTATGGTGTTGAGTGTTCGCTTGTCTTTTCGATATCAGAACGTTGTCGTTACCGATCACTAAAAGAGGCAAGTAAAATACGCGATTGACCCACAAACGGCCAACCAGAGCCAGGAGAAACGTGAGGCTTAACCAAATCAGGAACTTTCGACCGGAACAACGCATTCTTCTCTTGTTTGCACAAGATGCCTCTCTTGATTTGTCGATGATCGTTGATGAGAAAACGGTTTTCCATATTACAGACAAGGTCGATTCATTGAACTTATGTTTCTGCGGTGTATATCCGGAAGAACGAGACCCTCCAGGTGCGGATCGATGCGGCGCAGGCGTGTTAAATTTTGATGCAGTTTAATGGAATTTAGAAATTAAACACACGAAAGAGATTATTCCATTAACAGTGATATCATTTGCAGGGATACTGTTTGCGAGGAGAACATATGAATGTTATAAAATATGTAATGCGATTATACAGGGTGGTTATCGAATTCGAGCACCTTTAATTTTATTTGTAAAAATGGACAGAAATTTTTATATTCAAAGAGTGAAATTGGGATGTGGACAGTCATTTTAAGGTCACATCGAAGATTTCACGTGTCCATTTTTTTTAAATAAAATTACATATTTTTTCAAACATACGGATGAAAAGATATAAGATTATTAAATTCCACAAATTTGTATACATATTTCTACATTACTATTTTTCCAAATCTCTATATTCCTAAATCTTTATATTCTTAACTTTGTATATTTCCCAATTTCTAAATTTTCTCAAGTTTGACATGTACTGTATTTCTCAGTAAAGTTTTGATGTCAATTCCGTATATTTTACTTGGAACGTGTAGCGTGTAGTTCGGGCTGCTCTAGTTACAAAATGCGAAACTCCGGAAACAGGGGGCCCGGGACAGGTGCGTTTCGTCGTGTAGGATCAATATCACGGAAACGTAGGGTATGTTTGATCGAAGAAAGTAAGAGTCCCGATTTACAATGAAATGCATTTAAAATCTACGTGATTGATCGGTTGAAGGCTACGTTCTAATTTTAGTTGTGCCGATGGGAAATAGCTTACATTGCTACACCTTTCGCTGTAGCATGCAACGCGCCTATCTTCATTTCTACTCGGGGTCAGTAGTTTCTAAATTGTTCGATCGGTTAGAGTCTGCTTAGAAAGACTCATTATTCTCCTACGCGTATCAAAGTTGATCTTTTATCTTTTTTATTTCTGTGAATCTAATAATGGTTATCTGCAATATCTACCGAAGCAACTGTTATCGGTTGGATAATTACACGGGGTGTTTCTGAAATAGCACGAACGGTAAGGGACCGATTTCTGTACAAAAGATTACTCGTATGTTTACATGCGGTTTTATTTTCGGAGTTTAGTTTGAAAATTCTTTCTTATACAGGGTGTCTCGTTAAAATGTTTAAGTACATTTTTACAGTCTAATGCGTTAAACTTTAGTTATTTTTTATATTTTTTTTGTATAATGACCGAAATAAGACTACACATTCAGGAATGGTTTGTACTGAAGTGCTGTTGAAAGTTTAGGGGTATAAGTAAAGTGTAGGGGTAGTTTGGAAGAGTTTCACTAATAGAGCGGAATTCTCGCCATGTTTACCAGATGTGATATTCTTTTTCTTGGTGAAAAGATATTAGAGATAAAATTTTCGTTTCGAATCAGCAATAATCAGTTTATTACGAGTAGTTATAAGATATGCTCAGACATTAAATAAGATAATTTGTTCCGATAAAAATTCAATTGTTCTATAATATCAGTCTGTCTGAATCAAAATGGTCACTTTTAATTAAATTTTACATTTGTCTATTTTGATTTAAATTAAAAAGTTGATTGTTGAATATGTGGTATATACACATTTTTCTGCACACCCTGTATTTGTAAAACGACAAAGAAAGAAAATCATACTTTTAACAATATTTTCGTCGATTTAACTGCTGAATACTTCAGTAGTGGAAATTGTAAATAAATAGATGTTGTGATCGATCAGTGATTTAATCGATCATGTAATGAGCTTGTACTTATACGCGGAAGTATGAACATCTTGAAAGATACAAATTAACTAAAGCAAAAATTAAATTATAAATTAATGTTAATACGAGTAATAATACATTAATAGTACATTAATTTATAACATTACTTTACGTTAATATAACATTACTGTTTAATATCTATTACTTATTAAATTCGAAACAAAATTGATTGATTTTATAATATTTCTCATAAATAAATTTTTTATCAAGAGTTGAAATTATTTACAATTTTAATTTTCTTTCACCAAATTTCAATATAGATTTTTCATTTAATTTTTTAAGACTGTACATAAATAAGTCAACAATTATTTACGTCAGATTTTGGTATCAAAGATAAGCTGATAAGTTTAAAGTGGTTCTTATTCTGTATTGAAAATAGCTCTCTCCACGTGGACAAAAATGAACATTAAGAATGACAAATTGTTTATTGAAAGAGTCTGGAAATTATATAACAATTTTGTAAAACGTATCTGTAAATAATTTGCGATTTAATTTTATCGAGCGATGATTTATCAATGATTTATGATTAATGTATACATTTTTTAATTATTTTCCTGTTTATGTCAGTGTTTATACTACACCCATACGTAAGTATGTGTACTATAATTAGAATTATCAACAAATGTAATTTTTTAGTTAAATAAAAGTATTCGTCAAAAATGTTTACATAATAAAAAGAAAACCAAAATGATAGTTTTGCATAATTGCTAGAATTAATATTAAAATTTAATTTTTATGTTTAAATATTTGTTACAAGCCTTATAACTTACAATTAGAATTTATCTTGTTAATTAATAAATCTTTTTTAACTACATTTGTAATTGTTGATAAAGTAGTTAAACATTCTTTTGACATTTAGATTTGAAAATTTAAATTTATGGAAAATTAAAATTAAGAACTTGAAAATTAAAAATCTGGTTTACTTTGAAAACTTAAATTTGAAAACTCTTATTAACCGATTAAAACATTTATTAACAATAATAAATATTCGTAACTGTAAATAAAGATAAGAGATACTCAAGTGTCATATATGGAGTTCATAAAATAACATATTTGACAATCACACGACATACAGATAGTACAAATATTACTTTGTTAGTTTTACCTTCTCAACTTATGATTCTAATAACGTAGTATTTCTTTGACCCATATTCGACGTTCTTGAACTTGTTCTAATGAATCACGAGGTGATAAGTACGAGGTTGAAGGTAAATCAGTTTCTCTACCATTTAATAGCGATTCAATATACATTTTACTGTTTTTAATTAGTTAATTTTTATACGCTATCAATATAGAAATTCTTTCAACCGTAAACTCTCATTATATCGCCAAGGTCAGAGAATTATTAACACTGATATTCGATTAACCAACAAAATTGTGAGATTTGAAATTAAGCCTTAAATTAATATATAAATCAGTTTTAAAAATTATTTCGATCATTCGATTTATTATGAATTTTCCACTGATCAGTTTTGCAATCTTTCTTCGTTCTGAAGAACGAACTTTTTAATATTTTAAGATTTGCAAAATTACTTATTTCTCAACACTTGTTAATTTAACCCCTTAACCTACAATTTTCTGGACAGTCACGGCATGCATAGCTAGCTAATTTATCCTACAACGTGAAAACAACTGAAGAAAGGTAAAATGTTAGGTACATTATGCAGCGATGCTTGATTATACGGATCATCGTTAGAATTGAACTCGAAATTCAATTGCAATGAAAATACGAAGCTAGTTTATCACATTTAAACTGTAACGTGCGTCACGAGTGACACTATTGTAGGACAAGGGGTTAAGTACACTTGAACAATCTCGAAGTTACAGGATAACTTGAACAATTTTTTTTAAAACAGTTCTGATGTCCAGTGAGCGATGAAAGACCATCCTCAGGAAGATTCCTCCAAGGGTCCTCAGTGATCATGCATAAAGAGAAAGAAAATTACAGGTAGTATTATCCTTGAACTTCGAATGAAAGTGAATAGGTTTAAATGGAAAAGCACCGAACATCGTCGCGTAGCAGTTTATAGGCTCGACGTCCTTGACCTTCGTCGATGGATATACCCCTGTTTCAGCGCCACCAACTCTTGAGGGTGCATCGACGCCTGTTAGTAATGTGGTAAACGTTGAGAAGTGGTCGTCCATTTCCATTGTCCGCGATTGCATGCCTTAATGAAAAAAATGTTGGTCCGAAAACGCGTAAGACGATTGGAATCAGTCGACTACAATGCTCTGCTCGTAGGAACTTGGTATATCCGAAATCGAAGGATGACGATCAGCATCGGGTCACAGAGTTCCGTATAAAGATGACTGAACAGCAACGAAACGATGACAAGGAAGACGATGACGATGTGGTTTGCGCGATCGGTATGACTACGAATTTTTTATCGATTCCATTGCTTAGAAAATTCGTTTGCGACCACTGTTTATATTAACTAAACCTAATTTTGGACCACCCTTGAAAATTGTTATATTACATCAGGATGTACTCAAAAATAATTGGTTTCAATACGAAAAGTTCCTAAAGTGTAATTGATAACAATTCTCGTATATCTTGTATGTAAACTGAAGACCTTGAAAGGCATTCATTTATCTTATTGTTTCATAAGAAACATAGAGAGTTACCTTAGATCTCAAAAATGACCTAAGCCCTTAAAAGTTATTTTTTTCTCCCAATTTATTTTTCTGCACTGTACAATAAGTACAATAAATATTGCAAGGATAACAATTTAGGCTTCCAGAGAAAGTTTTAAAGGGAGAATATGAATTTGAATCATCTTTGAATTGAAAACAGGTGACGTAACATGAAATCAAGCTGACGAGATGCGTTTGTTGGAAATGCCGGTTTAAATAATGTACTCTATATCGATCGATTTACGAAGATCAAATAAGTATCATGGGTCAACGATTAAAGCGACCTAGTTAAATCGCCGAGGTCGGGTCCTATACTCAAAAAATAAATTCTAAATATTCGTGCTATTCGATTATTTCGAAACAGTAAGAACGCGTTTTTCGACTTCACTGTTTTGGAATTTTATACTTTTATTAGAAAATTAATAAATAATACTTATGAAGTACATATGTAGAAGTCTAATTTTTGTTTAAACCATTGGTATAAAGTTTACTGTCGTGTAACATTAATACCAACTTTCCGAACAATATTATACAATATTGTCCAAACGAGGTTTCTATGTTTCAGACTATAACATTGCGCCAATTTATGAGAATAAAGGAAAAATTTGTTGTAAGGATATCACTTATATTTAGATTACGGTATTGAAAATAATGATAAATGTGAACATAAAGTTATCGAATACGCTCGAAATTTTTGTGAAGATATCGGGAAAAGAAATCGTTGATGTAACGGGATTTACCTTAATTCAATGTATGTTATCTTTCTTAATTAGGAAATGAGTACTTCTATCATTTGATATTAGTAAAACTCAGTTTATCGGTTCTCCTTATCTTTTGTGACTTTTTGGAATAAGAATTAACGTTATCATAGTTTATACAACATTCCAGTTAGACGCATTAGGAACGGACTTTTATCGATTCGAAGATTATGATTGTTAGCTTTAAGCTAGCTTAAAGTTAGCGTTATTTTAATTATGTGTACCGTAAAAATATTTTGTATAAACAAAAACGATGAAGGTGTACATGAAATACATTTTTATTACGTCTAAAATTAAAATAGTAATTGCTCATAAATAAACAGTGAACATGTTAATTTAGAGGAATAATTCATACTCAATTTATGCATGCTTTAAAATGATTTAGTATTTTCTGATTTGTTTACAATTTTCTGACATGAAATTGCAATTTTTAGGTTATGTAACGATTCTATTTTTGAAATGTTCTGTATATGACGGAAAAGTACGTCTGTTTCATAGGCAGAGTGTCTCAAAAAGGGTTCTACAAAAGGTGTAGATTTAACATAATAAATTAAAAAGTCATTTTTAGAAATAAAGGATTGAAAAACTAGCTGATGAACAATATTAACAGTAAACTGCAGATTGGTTATTTGTTTCAACGACGAATTAACCATGAATTTCGCATTAAAAATATTTGTAAATAGTAATTTTTGTATTAAAAATATTAATGAAAGTTTTGTACGATTATTTTTTTTAAACTTTACATGAAAATGCCATTTTGCAATGTTTTTATATCGTGAAACTGTGTCAGAGTTTTTACATTAAAAAATAAATAATTTAATATATAACAGCATAATTTTGGTTTCCTTACATAAAAACAATTTTTGTTTATACTAAAAAATATTAACAAAACATTTATACGGTAATTTTCTTTAAGTTTTAAGCATCAAATCGATGTGCCATAAGTACCATGTACTTTTATGTCATCAAATCAGAATAAACCTTTTATGTTTCGAACATTTGATAAGTATCAATCTAATACATGCAATATACAAGATATATTCGTAATCATAGTAAATTTATGAGAAAATTCCTCGAGCAAAAATAAACTGATAATATACGATAAATTTATTGTCACATGTGTTGATTTTTACGATAATCGATGTTTGATATTCACCGAATACACATGTACTATTTTGATTCAATCTACATTTATCCTCTGAGGAATTACTATTCTTATTTATGATTATATTTGTCAGTTTCGTGACGTCAAATTAATTTAACTTTTATCGACCTTATAATTCCACCCATGTATCTCAGCTGCCAATCGCAATTAACCTTATCAAATATAAAATATCTATCAAGCATTTGCAAAATTTGTAAATCGAGAGATATCACGGTAAGTACAACGTGTACAATCCGCGACAAAATTATAAAAATTAATACAAATTCTTAAACTTTCAAACTTCTATAATTTCCATAATTTCAATTTCCATACTTTTCAATTTTGTAACTTTCCAAAATTTCAATTTTTCTAAATTTTTAGATTCTTAAATTTCTAAATTCCTAGATTCCCAAATTCAAGATTATCAAATTCCGAAATTTCCAAATTTCTAAATTCTGAAATTTCCAGATTTCTAAGTTCCTAAATTCCCAAATTCCCAAATTCCTATATCACCAAATTTCCAAATTCCCAGATTACTAAATTTCCAAATTCCTAAATCCCAAAATTCCTAAATTTCCAAATTCCTAAATCCCAAAATTCCTAAATTTCCAAATTCCTAAATCACCAAATTTCCAAATTCACAGATTCCTAAATTCCTAAATTCCTAAACCCCCAAATTTCAAAATTTCAAAATTTTCAAATTCCCAAATTCCTAAACCCCCAAATTTCTAAATTTCCAAATTTCCAAATAACGAAATTCCCAAATTCCTAAATCCCCAAGTTCCTAAATCCCCAAATTCCTAAATTTCCAAATTCCCAGATACCTAAATCCCCAAATTCCCAAATTCCCAAATTTCCAAATTCCCAGATTCTCAATTCCTAAACCCCCAAATTTCTAAATTTCCAAATTTCCAAATAACGAAATTTCGAAATTCCTAAATCCCAAAATTCCTAAATTTCCAAATTCCCTAATTCCCAAATCCCCAAATTCCCAAATTGCCAAATTTCCAAATTCCCTAATTCCTAAATCCCCAATACCCCAAATCCCCAAATTCCGAAATCCCTAAATCCCCAAATTTCCAATTCTCCAAATCTACAAATCCCTAATTCGTTCAATTTTTAAATTACTAAAATTTCAAATTCCAAAATTCTAAATCTCCAAACTCCTAAATATCTAAACTGCTAACCTCCCAAATTCGCAAGTTCTAAAATTTCCAAATCCCCTATTCAACAAATTGAACAATTTCCGAATTTCAAACCTAAGAAAAATTTGCGCACTGACCAAACTCGTTACCAACACTAAAAATAAGTATACTTCAACTCTTGAACGGTTCTGTATTTTTTCCAAGGTTTGCATTAATCGTATTTACAAATTTCATACAAACATTTATTCAAATGTATGTACGCAGTAATTATAGCTACGAAGTCTCAAATTAGCTTCTAGCATGTTGATTCTGTAATCCGATAATTATACGCCGACAAAGTAAAAAACAATGGTAGTAATTAATCCAGAAATTCATTAAGCCTCGCAGTGATTTAATTAAAATATCGCAAAAGCAAAACTACTACCACAATTGATTTCAAATTTTGAATCAAACATGAAATGAGAAAAATAAACGAAGACCATAAGTAAATAATAGTTATCTATGAGGTTCCCATTGATTTTTCCATTTTCGTATACAGGGTGATCGAAAAATCATTTCCATAATTTTCCAAACACTTTCCACACAATTTAAACGTTCAATTGACTACAAATTGTAATATTAAAAATTTAAAAAGGAGTTTTACTTTGATAAATAATGGTTATTTTCTTATATGATGCTGTATATTTATAATTGCATGCTGTAGTTGTCAAGTGATTTATTGAGATGACCTCGAACTGAGAAATCGTAGATCGCTACAATATTTGACCTGACTGATTGGTATCAAATAGAGAATCTACTTGTGCAAACAAATTTTATCATTCCTTTCATATACAAAAAGAAATCTAAATTCCAATACAGAATCAATATGTTACTTTCAACGTTATGTGGAAGAATCTAAATATGTAGGCTGGTTGAGGTTGTTAGGTGTTTTGTTCTAGTAGAAATAGCGTGAAACTCTGATTTAAAAAGAAAAGATTTTGACAGAAGTAGATAGTTGTTTACATTTGTTATTGTCGATGTTATTTTGTAGAACGTATAATTTTAGATAACATGGTAATCCATGTTTTTCTTTTATTTTTATAATAATAATCTGTTGAACCGAAAGCTAATTTATTAAGTATAGGCTATATATGTTATATAGCAGTTATGGTGTTAGTTATACAAAAAACTATTTTATCATAAGTTATGATATCATCGTATCATAATGAGCATTGCTTCAAGTGTTCCTGAACAAATGGTCCAAATATAGATTGCAGATCTAGTTTTAACTATCTAGAATTTAAACAACTTTTTGATATATTTCCGGATACAACTACTCTAAAGCACATCCAATAAAACAAAAAGAAGTGGAATGAAAAAGGCTTTGGATGAAATGTTCTTATGTTGTATCCAAGCACACAAGTTGGGAAAAACATTTGCAACCTTACAAATTAACATTAAATTAATTTCTATCAACTTTACAAATTAACCATTACATTAATTTCAACTTCACAGATTAACCGTTAAATTTTGAACACGTTCTTACGTCTTTCGAGCTGAAAATATTTGTACTTTTCTTTTAGCTTACCGTATTTATACCACATTATCAAAAATGAACGAATTGTTCCTTTCATACTAAATAATTTGTAGCAAATATTACTTTTGTTTAATTGTATGTCACAAAGTATGTTTTAGATACATGTATCTACATTGAAGGTTTTACATCATAAGAACCTTCAACACGCTTGGCAATATGCCTCGAAATAAAAATGGTAGCCCATATTTAGATCACTTCTTTCGCCATGAAAAATGTTCAAAATGAAGTTTGAACGATAGGAAAATCGAGATAAATCGTAAAAAAACAATGTATTCCTCAGTCGAGACCACACGTCAGGATATAGCATAACATACTGGCGCATATTTTTTTATCTTTACTGCTGTCACTCGGTTTAATGACTAAGATATCGCTAGCTTTTTTCCTTATGTTTTATCTTGTTCGCTTAATATTGTATTCATTCTTGCTGGAAAAGTTGCGGTTGTTTTTTTGCTGATGTTTGTATATCACCGCCTTGACCTTACTTACAGTGTTCGCTCGATAAATATCCGGTGCAGAGAAGTAAACTCTTCCAAGAAACGGGTATTTATCTAGCCGTCAATAATGTACACGTTCTATCTAATGCTCGTCTGTTTACTTTCTTGTTATAACTACACATGTGACTATTCATTTTACCTTTAACCTTCATTGCACGATTTTTCTTAATTTTGTAAAAAGATTTTTGAATTCTCCAGAGTGATAATAAATCTTTCGTTACAAATTTACTTACAGAAAAGTTTAATACTTTGCAACGTTACATAAGGTGTTAATACAAACCAGTATTTGTATATAGTAAGGATATAAAACAAATAGATGAAAAGAACTACTTAGTACCAACACGATGACCTATATTTTTTTATATCTACATTATTTTTAGAAATGAGCTTAGTCTTTTAAATAAAATATCTATTTTTTATTGTCATACGATGATCAAGATGAATTCATTCATGTGCATGACTATGATCTTTCAAGCCACGTAAAGTAAATAAAAAAAGCAAATTAAACATTCTGGAATGTTGTATTTATCATTACAAATTGCATTTGTCACTGCAAATTGTTATTCCCCCACAATTTTTCTTAATTAATGCCTGTACAAAACTGTACATCAAACCGGCGAAGAAGATGTTCACTGTTCAATTTATTCTTGACAGACACATCAACAACAGTGTCAGAAGATACTTTTCCACGGTTTAAAACGCCAGTGCATTTTCGAAGATGCACAAAATCGGTTGCCATCCAAACGATAACTGGGCAACCATTACGATTAAGAGTTCTGCCGTCCATTAAAGACATTGTTGACGAAAATGAAACGAATTCAGCGGATGCGAAAGGATTTTCTAAGATATGGAAGTATCTTAGGTTTCTGGGCAGATTATCTCTATCTCTGTTTGGTAAGAAAATCTTATACCATATTTTTATTAAATGTTTGCAACCATGAACGTAGATTTGTTCCCATATGACTGTTCCTTTACATTTTATTTCTTAAATACCTTATTTGTTGAATACGTACCCCAATACTACTCCTATTTTTCTACACTTATGTACCTGAACGATTAGAGAACCTTTGAGACTCCTCCTAACAGATTCCCTCAATGTTGTCTATATTTATCGAATACTATCTAATTACGCAAAAGTTAAAAAGAATGGTATCCCAAAACGAAGTTTAGCCAAATAGAATGACTACAAATTGTAGGATTGTTTTGGTTCCTCACCACGTGGGCAATTGTCGGCGCCATTGTGTTCTGCGCTATCGAAGGACCACGGGAACGCGAACAAGTCACGAAATTGAAAGATATGCAAAACGAATTAGCGGTTAGTCTAGCAACGGAGTTGAGACAACTACG
The DNA here is from genome assembly GCA_036983795.1 of Megachile lagopoda. Lineage (NCBI taxonomy): Eukaryota > Metazoa > Arthropoda > Insecta > Hymenoptera > Megachilidae > Megachile > Megachile lagopoda. The sequence goes on from CM072787.1 coordinate 14,793,123, forward strand.
TACAGAAAAAGAGGAAGATCTAGAACCACTTTGGAGTAACAAAGTACAAAAATATGTAGCGAAACACGAGGAGTTTCTGTTAAAGGCAGTCAATTCTGGATACGGCGAAAGTGGCGACAGTGGAGAACTATGGACGCTTCCTGGCTGTGTCCTCTTTTCTCTCGCGCTTCTCACTACTCTTGGTAATACTAATTTCCATTTATTAAGATATCGATGATCGTCATTATATTATAATAGAACGGTAATTTACAGGTTTCGGTGCTCCGGTCCCACGGACGACAATCGGTCGAACGGTGACCGTTATTTTTGCAGCAATTGGGATACCTGCACATTTTCTACTGATTATGAATGTTGGTCTTTTGCTGGCCGTACGATTACAGAGGTATGCCATATCGAGAAAGTTTGTCGACTATGATCAGGCGGATCCTAAGTATTTGGTACCGATACCGAAGTGGGTTAAGATAGTACCATTCGTTTTTGGAGGTAACTATGAAACTATATTAAATATTCAAATATTTTTAGCTTATTTCCTGGTTTTTCTCGATTTTTCTTGGCACCTAAGTTTCCCTAGCTTTTCTTAAAACCTCAGCTATCTCTAGGACCTAGACCTCTCAGTAGAACCTAGGTACCCTTAACTCTTGGACCTATGCTCTCAATAGGACCCAGATAACCCCAGCTTCCTCTAAAACCCAAAGTCCCCTAAAATTTAAACTCTCACCGAAACCTACGCTCTCAATAGGACTTAGATACCCCCAGCTTTCCTTAAAACCCAAGCTGTCCTAGAATTTAAACTCTGTCTAGGGCATAGGCTCTCTATAGGACCTACGTACCTCCAGCTCTCCCTAAAACCCAAACTCCTCCAGAATCTAAGCTCTAGGAGCTTAGGACCCTAGAACCTAAATTCTCTCATCTCTGCCCATAACTTAAACTCTCTCTATTACATAAGCCCCTCCTAAGACATAGGCCCTCTAGGACGTAGGCTCTCCCTAGAACCTCAGTTCTCCCAGCTCTCCCTAGAATATAAACTCTTCTTAAAATCTAAGACTTTCCTTTTAAACCTTTTTTAGAATCTAACTTCCTGACTCTTCCTAAACTCTAAGTTCCTAGAGCCTAATTTTTCCCAAAACCGAAAGCAATTGATGGGAAATTTCTCCCTTTACCATTACCTATAGCCAAAGTCAGCATACATTGCACCGAGATGTATGCAGTTCTTGAAACGTTGCATTATGGACGCATCAGCGATGCGTATCGAAGCGGATCTTGCTCTATGCCTCGGTGTTCGTGCACGGAGCGGACAGTAAACGTTGCGTCACGTCGCGTCAATTACACATATGACGAATGATGATGAGGACATATTACTCGCTATATTTGATGTATATGAGAGTACGCCCGTATGTTGCAAGAGACATTATTTGCAAAATGATTGTAGCTATAAAAGACGATATGACAAAATGTTTCGTATAGAAGTATTAGATAATTATATTCATTGATCATTCGTATTTACATTACCAAATAGATAAACATATTTTCTTGCAAATGTTATGAAGGTTTTTGAAATTTAATTTTTTCCAAAATTAAACTGCGTACATACAAATGTTGTACTACATGTTTATTTTGTCATAGAATTAGTACATAGTGTTATACTGTGAGACACTCCGTATGTACTGGGCGTCATGACGACCGTGACGCAACGCAAGCGTGACGTTAACGCTCCGAAGACGGTCAACTATTGCTTTATATCGCCTTCTAGAACGGAAACGACAGTAACACGACGCTCCGTGGACGAACGGCCTTAGAATTGCAATATAGTTCGGAGATCCAATTTTATAACACAGACGTACTTTTAGCGAACGTTAAAACTCCGTTCCTTTAACTGTAAAATTCTAAACGCTTCGTAGCTCACAGAGCGACCATTCGTACTGATTTTATCAATTCAGTACTTTAAACACCTATACTGACATTTATGTCATCCATACTAATTAAATAATTTTGAGATTGTACAAATCTACCGATTAATGAAAATAATTTTTAGAATGTTACTTTAGTGAGTGCAAAATTATTACCTTTTTCGAATTTTTATTTTTGTTTATAATGAACTTACAACTTTTTATTTTTAGTAAAATACTGATGTGAAAACATTTTAACTCGTATTTTTTTTTTGCTTGGCTACACTAAAAGGCTAGACATAAATATTGATTTAAAATTTTATTATGACTAATCGCTGTACTGATTTCACCATAACCAATTTTTGTATTTTACAATGAAAACAAATGGTCACCCTATATATCTCATCACTAACTACATTGGATCGCGAAAGCACTACTGAAATAGTAACGCTACCTCAGAATTCCAACAGGCGGTCGGTCACGACAGCTCTTTAAAGGTCCCTTTATATCGAACGTGTCAGACGCGTAACGTTGCAGGCACGACCAATATTTCGCGCCACAAATCGCTCATATATTTAAGAACAAGTTATAATTAACGATTTTCTAGCATATGAAAGATTTATAAGATACTGCTAAACACAATTATAAATTGTATTTGTGAAACAAATATTTATTGCAAGTGATAAAAAAACTCCAATTTACCACTTAGTAATTGTTGAAATTTAAATTACCCACCAAATTCAAATTACGAAGTTAATATATATATCTACAAAAAACTCTAATATCATATTTTCCTAATTTGTAAAACATTTTAAGAGCTTATAATTATGTTTCATAAATATAATTATTAATTCTACGTTTGACAGTTATCGAGATTCAACTTTCCCGCCAAATTCGAATTTCTAGGTTAGGATGCGTATATACAGCAAATTTAATTGTTGATTGTAGAAAACCTTGACAGAATTTTGCAATATTCTATACTGCATAGAAAACTAAGCACGACAAATATTTCTTAATACGTTTGCTATCGGCCTCCCGATATCGCGTACTTGAGAATTATGGCACGTAATTTTAAGCGTTAATACCTTTTTTACGAAAATTTTCATATTTAACGTAACACAGAGGTACATGCAACAGTAATACATTCTTGCAAATAGTATTCTGCTTGTAAACAATTATTGTTTGTATACATGACATTCAGAGGTTATGTGCCTCGTTTCCCATACACGATAACTGAGCACGACGCACACTTATTTGCCCGGCTATGTAAAGAATAATTATTCTTATTACGTGACTGTTTTTGAGAAATCTTACTTATCGACGAATGCAAACGTGCTTGATGTTGTACGCAGATAGAGAGGGGGAACCCCAGAACGAGCTTGGCCATTTTTGGTTCACTACAGACATCGAACGTGTCAGACGCGTAGCGTAGCAGACATAACAAATATTCCTTGCTACTTCATCTAATAAGAGCCTCCATATTTAACGTAACGTAGCAGACCCGCCCCGTGCCAACACGACATTCTTGCGGAGAGTATTGTGTCTGTGCTGGTACGTGTCTGTGCTTGTTTGTCCCCGTTTGTTATGGTCAGTGCGAATACTGATCCTGAACCGTAAAGGCACGGTCATCGAAATATTTTTGTGTAAAACGTTACATAGTAACAATGGATAATTTAACATTAATAGACTTAGTTAAAGAATATACGTTTCTGTATGATCCAACTAATAAGTGGTACAGTGACAATCAAAAGAAGGATATAGCATGGAAGGAAATTTCAAAGAAGCTTAGAGTGCAAGGTAAGTATTTTTTGTTATTAATTTAATTATTTTTATTATTCGCAATAATAAGTTAAAAAATATTGAGAACTTTTGCCTTTATCCTCCTTTCGATTTGTTTCTTATATTTCGTGACGAAATAGTAGTGTTCCATTTCAAAAACAAATCCCGCCAAATTTAATAAAATCATATGCAATGAAAGTTGTCATTGCAAAATTCGAAACTTTTAGAATAGATAACGTTTGCTAAATAAATATAGGTCAGAAAATTCCTATTTTTAAAGTTGTGAATAATATTTTGTCCCGATTAAAGCGAACGGCTCGCTCAGTTCGGAAGCTATCGCGCTACATAAAAACAATGGATTATCTTACCGCTTCCTCTTTTTGTGATTATAGAAGATTTCCTCCGTGCGCGCTCATTTTCAAACAAGTTTTCTGCGTGTACCTATAATTAAAGATATGTTTTGAAAAAAGGCGCTTGATCTAAAGTATATAGTATCAACATTTTAGTACGTACCTTTAAAATATATCGTCGCGCGCAAATTTAGGTTTCCTTTAATGAAGGGAAAGTGTAGGAGAATAAGTGTCTCATCACTGGCCTAATTTATCCGTTTCTTTATCATTCGCTCTATATACAGCGATGTAAACAAACCCTAAACTAATATTTTTAATTAATTTTTCTAGACCTATCTACTCGAAAATTAACAAAATGTCACAAATATCTATGCAGCCAACATTTTGTACTGAAAATACATGGACTGTAATTGTATGGCTAACATTAAAGTATTTATACACAGAGAGATTATATACGAAGATAAATTCTCTTTGGGCTCTCCTTAGATTCCACCTGAAGTCTTCCTAAGATCTCTCTGGTTCTCCCTGTGTTTTACCAAGGCTGAAGAGCAACTAATGAGAGACTTATCTCCTTACACTTATCCTTATTTAAAAGAAGCTTAAGGATTTCTGATGCGCCGGTTTCTTCTTACAATCATTCTTTCGTGCAGCGTCCTTCCGTCGTTAACAATATCAGGTGATCTTAGGCAGCCATGACAGACTAATGTTGTCCTTACTCATCCGCGTCTTTATATCATGCTTTCGGTGAACAAACGTCCCCCATACGTATAGAAGATGGAGACTCCAGTAGTTTAAAACCTACAAACAATAAACATATATTATTATTATTATTTTGTTCCAGAACAGGACTGCAGAAAAACTTGGGCTTTGCTACGAGACTCTTTCAGACGTGCCATCAAAAAACAAAAAAAGAACAGTCAAGCAAATATGATGTGTAAGAAATGGAAGTATCAAGATGAGATGTCGTTTCTAATACCATTTATGAAAGAAAGATCTAGTTTATGTGTATTGTCGTCTCCAGTTGACGATGATAATGATTTCGACGTCACGTTAGATAATGAAACTTCGATCCCTTTAATCGACTATAAACCTGACAGAATATCCACGGACAATGATCCATTTAATCTAAATAATACAACAAGATCTACGATTCGTCCGGCTAAACGTCAACGAAACAATTCTCTCAAAAATTCTCCGAACGAGGAAACGTCTGCGTTACTAATGAAATTCATAGCGGACAATAAAAGGAACTGTGACGACATTGAACAATTCTTCGTCAGTATGGCTACAACAGTGAGATCGTTTCCGCCGCGAGAAAGAGCCGTAGCCAAAGCTAAGGTGTTTGAACTTATATCCAAAATGGAGATAGATATTCTGAGCAGTCCTTCCACTTCGCATAATCAATCTCCGATGCCCTTCTAATAGAATGACAATTATAGGAAGCGACTCTTCCTATTTAATACACAAGCTCCTGATGACCTTTCTATCGACAAACGTGGATATTTTTTATCGATCAGCAACACTTGATCTAGTTGCATGGAGCACCCTGTACATTACATATCTCGTTGAACTAATGTGGAATATCGGAACCTCCAAGAATATGACAGGAATCGTGAAGACGAAAGTGATTACGGGTAGACGTCGAGTAGCAAGTAACATAGTCACCTACTACTCTGAACGTCCTGGTTCAAATCCCAGCGGGACCCAGATTTTTTTACGGATCCCTACATTAATCACATTTTTTATACGGCGAAATATTGTTTTTTATACATAGAAATATATCTTAAATATTTTAAACAAACAGGTAGTTTTTCTTATGGTGATACTACCCCTTTAAGGAATATGTTATTTGACCTTTAATCTGCGATTCCTTGGGACCTATTTCATAGAAGCTCTTACCAGTGTCATCCTAGGTACTATGTAGGCTCTTCCGACTCTTTTCAGAATCCGGATTTTCTATAGACTCTCCCTAGATTCTATGTAGACTTTCCTCGAGCTCACAGTAGCTCACAGCTACTCACAGTAGCTTCTATGTAGGCTTTCATGGTTGTTCCTAGGTTCTACATAGACTTTTCCTGGGGTTCAGATTCTTTCTGAGCTTTTCGTAGGTTTAGAGAACCAAGGTCCTCCTTACACATTCTTTAGATTTGTATACATACAGGCACTCGTGACTTCTATGTTCTGTGCAGGCTTTCCCTATAATCTCCTTATCTCTCCCTGACTCCCTGTAATTTTTATACTTGAAATTTTATACTTAAAATTTAATTATAGACGTCGTACAAATTAAAAATATTTGTATTACTTTTAACTGTAGCCAGCTATTATCTGATGGGGATTCTATGTTTTGGAGTAGCCAGGTCCAGGCCAATTGCAGCAAGCGTTCTATTTCCTCTAGATTTCACGGCTGCCGGTGGTCTTTCAACTATAGTTGGCCATATACGAATATTGTACGGACTTTATCTCGAAGGTGCAGTTACAGTTGCAGCCTTTGCGGTTGCTGTATTGCGTGTATCGGCTACACAAAATTTGACCAATATCGGCCTCAAATATGGCCTTCTAGTCGAAGCTTAATAACTTTTACCTTTTGTACCTTAGTCTTTCTTTTGTTGTGATATATAACATTAAAGGTCAATAATCCGAGAACCGTAGATTCTTTTTCATAATCTGTTATTCTCGGATTATACGACCTTCCTATTTATACAAAAATTATAATCGTGTTGGATAGAATTATTTAATAATGACAGTATGAAATATAGACCTCGTTTCATCTTTCATTTGATCTAATAATTTTCAACGAAGCTCTCCTAAATCACGTATCCATCTTTCCAAAATAGATTATAACAGAAGGTAGATTTTGTCCTATATTCCATCTATCAATCATAAGCTTAACACATTCGATTTTTAAACATCAGGTGCACATATTGCCATTTATCTAAAATATTGTATAATGTTATGTACTTGAGTTCGAAAGTATTAACGTATTTGAGAGAAAGGATCACGGAATGAAGAAAGTTCGGAACTTCGTTGGACATTATTGATTTAATCCTTTGAGGACCATTAAACCATACAGTGTTCACAAAGGATTTATATGTTAATTGTTATACATGTACAGGGTGTTCCATTTAAATTGACCCACTCGTATATCTTCAAAAATATTGGTAACATAAAAAAATATTTTAGATAAAAGATACATGATATGTGTTACAGTATGAAAATGATATCTTTTAAATTAATGATTTTTTGCCGTAAATGACTGAATACTTTTGTGTAGAAAATAACAAGCTGCATCATGCGGGGAAGTGAAAAACTTATATATAAAACTTATTATAATTCCATTTTAAAGAATGAAGTTGACCTTCATACCTTTCGGACATGTCCGCGTAGAAGGCAGCTATTTTCATCATTTGCCTTCTGATACTATGTAATTTTTGTCTAAACAATATTTTCGAAGATATTCGAATGGCTTTGTTTAAATGGAACAACCTGTATACTCATCATTATTCTTAATAAGCCTATATTCGATTGAAACTTTGTTACGTGTTAATACAAAATTACATAGTTTGTTTAATCACATTTTATCTTACTTATCACCAATTTATATTTTATCAACATGATAAATTTTAATAAAAAGTTAATTAATGAAACACTGTTATAGTAAAAATATGGCTATATATATACGTATTAAATATTTTTAAATATATACTTCTGTATAGCGTAAGGTACAGTCTAGTGCAACATAGGCTTTCCTTATTTAAGGGGATATGTAGGGAAAGAATATCTCACCACTCGCCATATTTATCCACATCTTTTATCTATCAAGATAGGAAGTTCTAAGTTAGCTCTTCTGATCCTCTACATTTAATCAGCTCTCTCGACGTTTTATTTTTCACAACTCTTTTTCGGTTATTTTTAGATTTTCCCTAAACTCATCCTTTTTAAAGGTTTTTTAGGAGGTTGGAAAATCCTCCTAAACTTTCCTTTTGATTTCCCTTGAATCAAAAGAAGCTTACATTGCACTAAACTGTACGTTACTCTATACCACAAAACACAAAAGTTCACAAAGGACTTTAAATTATAAATTGTTGTGCAAATGTATTGTTAAAAATAATTTAAGAATATTTCTGTAATAAAATATGCTTATCCTTTATTGTGATTTAATTCTTATACTATACGTATATAATTCGGAATTGATATTTACTAAAGCTTTAATGGAATATACGGCACCTGACATAAACAACATTGTAACTACTTTGTGTTCATGTTAAAGTTACAATGTTGTTCATATCACATGCCAATATATAAATATATATACTATATGTAATTAAATTTTAAAAAGTGAACTACTCTATTGTACTAAGATCTTTATATTAACCTTTTTTGGCTAACATATTAATAATATGAATAAGCATGCTTTACATGTACATATATAAAACATAAGTTGATTAGAACGATGAAAAAGAAATTCGCATATTAAATTGGGATTATATATAAATATGTATTGATTAATTGATTATAATACATTTCAATGAATGTTTAATTATACGGATTATATCGCTTATTTGTTGGAATAATGATATAACTCAAAAATCATAATTTTGGGAAAAAAGAGTTTAAATGTTATTGTTCCGTGAGCTCGTTTTTAGAAACTTACTTTTAGAACATTACCAATAAAAAAGTACAAACAAGAACTGTTCTTTCTATGCTAGTATCTCACAAATTATAAATGTTGAGTTATGTAACTGTTCCATTCAATACGGGATATATAATATTACAATTTTAGACAATTAATATCTATTAGTATTTTTATAAGCAATGATATGTACATTTAGTAGAACAGTTGATATCAGTTTGTAATGTTAAATCATTATCATCACATTATATCTTTCTATGAAATATATACATATGTATATAATAGTACAAAATTTATAAGATAAAAGAACATATAAATTATTACTAAACACTATGTGAAAGAAATAAAGTCCATTATGTTTAGCATGTAAACAGATAAATATATTTTTTTTTTCACAAAATTGTACTGTAAAATATTAAATAACATTTACATATACATTTTTTATTTTACCATACTTGTATTTAAACAAACCGACATAAACACTAAATATAATTTCACTACAGCTATTCTGCAATTCTACAATAACTGATGATTGTTCAGTAACTAAATTAAATTTGGAGTCATTATATTATCATATGAAAAATATAAAATGTAAAACATTATAAAAAGGAAAACATCTGTTACGCAAAAAAACATTGCAAAAGAGAATAATATTTTTATCACACTATATAAGTTATATCTCTTTTCCTAAGGAACAAAAATCAGTTTGTACTACATCTATTTTGGAAAAATGCTGTTAAGTGTATAAAAAGAAAGAAGATGAAAACCGATTATTGAAAGTTTAAGAATAGATAAAACTATATCTATACAGAAACTTATGTGTATCTCACTTGTGTATGTAATTAAATTAATAAATAATATATAGTGTATTTTTATATTTTCGCATGTGTTCTATTCAACATATTTAAGTCATAACATTAATACAAAATACTAACAAAAATAATATGAATTTATTTTGGATAGTATGGATTAAAGGACGTAATGATAAAACAGTAGTAAAGATGTAACGGTTTGCGAAATTTATTACACAAATATTATAGATATCACTGATGTGATACTGTAACTATCGGTTTTTACTTAATATGCGTTTTAGTTTAATCAAAAGAGAAATTTTTGTATATATTCGTTAAGCAATAATTCCAATCTACATTTTTAACAAAAACATGGGACTGCAGACAATCTCATTTGAATGTAAATAATGTTTATAATGTCAATGTATTAAATCCTGTTTAACAACAATTATATTTTTCACTTTGACTTTACTTCTTTTATAGATGTTACAAAGGACTAATTCTAATGAGAAACCTCTAACGTTTGAACTAAAAGTTTAGGACATTTCCCGCCTTCGTAGCGTGTCGTCGTCTTCATCACTCGCACGAGTTTCCTTTATTCTACCTTTATTAAGGGGTACATCTCCTGGACCTGGAGGTTCAGAAGTTAAACATTGGTTGTCGGAATCATTTTTATCCCTCAATGCTATTCGTATAGATTCCACCAAATTCAAAGGACCAGTATAACTTTGCTTTGAACCTATAAATAGATAACGTAAGTATTTTAATATACAATAGCAAATATTAAAATTCATATCATTACTTTATTATATAAAATTTTGTTACTATTTTATAGGTGAAAATAAGTTATGATCATTGTTGTATGATATACATACGACGACTTTTACAACCTGTCCCAAAGATTCACTCACCTACTTTTAATTTATCCAAATATAGCTTTCTTGATTTTTTTAAGCAGACCATCATTTTCAACATTTCCTTCATTATCTGCATAGTGTCTCGCTTGAGTTTTTACCTTCGGACCTGCCGTGCCTAGAAAGGTGGGAAATAGTCTAATAATATAAAATTAAATACAACAGTGCGTTAAAACAAACACTTTGTGTCTAATTAATCTACTGAACAATGTGTTAATTCATTTTATGATTCAAAAAATTTATTTATATGAATACTAATGAAACGCACATATAAATTTTTACATCGTTTATTTAATTAGCAAGGTCAGGTACACGTGAGAAAACTCAAGCGACACACAAGGTTTACGTGATTTTATATGAAACAAGGGTTATTTAAAATATGTTATTTTTCAGAAATATTGAAATTTAACTTATATAAAAAAAAACAACGTGAGAATTCATACATTTCAGATTTTTTTTTATATAATGTTTAATTAACAGAATCTTCGTTATTATTATTTACCATATTTATTCTTACCATCTGTCTTGTACGTTATGCCATGTATACTCCCGGGTGTATCCTCTTCAAGTTCAGCATAAGCTTGGAGTAACGCCAATTGCTTATCATTTAATTTCTCAGGTATAACAATTTTAATGTGTACATAATGATCTCCACATCCTGTACCATTCACTTTCTTTATTCCTTTACCATTGAGTCGAATTTTGGTATGAGACGAAGTACCAGATCGAATTTGTATAGTATGATCTTCGTAAACGCCTTCTATTCTTATTGTACCACCAAGTACTGCTTGTGATAATGAAATTTGAGCATCTGTGTGTATATCTGAACCATCTCTGCGAAAGTATTTTGATTTTTCCACGCGGAATGTTATAAATACTTCTTTGTTACCCACAGCCATTCTAATTGTTTGACCGTCTTCAACGCCAGCTGGTACTGGGACTATCACTTTCTTACGTTGGATCTATTATTGATAACATTTTTTATGTAGTAAATATATTATTCAATATATTAATATTGTAATTAATATTAAATTTATTTATACCGATTGTCCTTTTCCTTCGCATTCAAGACATGGAAATTTGATAAACATTCGAGTACCATGACAGTAACGGCACGTCGAACGCATTACAAAAGGACCAGTACTAATTGTTTCCATTCCAGTTCCATTACAATATTGACATCTAACTGCTTTTGTTCCTGGTTCACATCTGGACCCTGTACATTTTGGACAGGTATCTAATACATTTAACTGAACTTCTTTATTCACTCCTCTTGCTGCTTGAGAAAATGTTAAATTCATAACAACCTTAAAAAGAGAAGATTACAATTTTTTATAGACCTTATTACTGAATGATACACATATGTATACACACCTCTTGAGCTGCACCAAAACCAAACTTTGATTCAGCAAAATCTTCGAAATCACCAAATGCACTACTTTGAAATCCATGATCTCCAAATATTTTCCTAAATAAATCTTCTGGATTGACTGAGGATCTGAATTGCCAACTTTGACCAAAATCTTTAGCATGGCCACCACCTTGTCCCATTCCCATCTGTTCTGATGTTGCTCCCCATGTATCATATTGTTTTCTTTTAGTATCATCGCTTAACACTTCATAAGCTTCTGAAACCTCTTGGAACTTTTTACTGGCATCTGGATCTCCCTTATTTGTATCAGGATGATACTTTTTAGCCAATTGATAATAAGCTTTCTTAATATCCTTTGCTGATGCATTTTTGGATACACCCAATATTTCATAATAATTACGTTTTAAAAGTTTGTTAGTTAGATGTATTCCTCTTTGAGGTTGAGTTAAATTTCCTAATATACCTGCAATTAAATGCATTAAGTAATTAAGAAATGCATTAAGAAAAACATATATTTTTGTTAATAATTTATGGCATATATTATTTAACAACATTTTATAAAACACATCCTATTCTTTTCATGGAATGGACCAATCAATCATATATTGGGATTGTTTCAGAAGTAATAGAGTAGATTCTTTATTTAAATTAAAAATATTATGTGGGAAAAACAATACTTGAATATTCTAAAGAGAAATCTATTATTAGTTATATAATCCAATGATTATAAAGAACAAATTATATTCCAATAAAAAGGAATATTCAAAATACATCAAAACTCAAACTCGCAATCTAAATTTGGTTGAGAATTTATGATCCACAGTAAAAAAAAATTAGTAAGATATAAAAATCTACAATTATAATACAGTATTGAATTAGAAATAATGCATAATTTAATAGAAAATATGGTAAAACATTAATATTCGGTTACTACAAACGAAAACATAGTGTTACATTTTATGCAATATTATATCAGTAACAATTTTAATGCATTATATCTTATTATTTAGTTAAAATATAGCAGCATTAGCCTTTTAATAACATCTTTGCATCACGTGTTTATACTTTCGCTTGTCACTGTATATTGATTATCTAAGGTCGCCTTCATAAAAATTGATCAACTGATAAAATGGTTAATAAAACTATTTAAAATCAACAAGCAAATTGTCAGAAAATGTACAATTGAATATATTTGTTTGTAAATAAGAAAAAAATGTTTAAAATATACAGAAGGTATTAAATTAAGAACGAAGTTTGAGTGTTTAAAATCTACATTAAAAGACTTATAAACAATGATTACTGGCGAAGCAAAGCATGAACATGTGTCTTAAAATGTCAGGTTATGCTCCCTTTCGTAGCTCGTTCATAAAGTTTTACACAATAAATAACACGACATTCGAAAGGGAATTAATAATTCGAAATAAGACATTTTTGCGAGATATTAAAATACGCTTATTGTACACATGAAAACAGAAGAAAACTCAAATTATTAAAAAAAGCATGATGTAATCTGTACTTTTCATAAGTGAAGATGTACATTACATTTTTCTGTCTTTCTTGAGTCCCACTTGCCGACACCTGATACTACGGTTGCAATAGATCGGTGACACGTTCTACATCTCTGTACAATACCACATGAAAATTTATTTAAATTACTATTGTTGATTAAATTAATAGTCTTTGGTCGAAAAACTATTGCCAGTCCCTTGCCGGTCGCCATGTTGCATAAGGAACGCATGGCTCTGTATCACGTGACATGTAGAAATACCGTGTGCTTTCTAGAAACTAAAGTTGTAATATGTATTATTATTTACAATTTGAATTAATAAAGAAATATATACAATTATTGACATGTCGTTAACATTCCAATACAATATTTATTGCATTTTATTGTATTTGTTACTTAGTAAAAAAGCTTGAGATGATTTTTTTCACTATAGCCTAATTTTTCTCCTAAGATACAATAACTACTTCGAACATTTGTTCTGTATCATCATAAATAAAAAAATAATACGAGATGATAAAATAATAATACAAAAAGAGTAATGTTCAAATTTAACGTTTGACTGTAACATTTCTTGTGTTAAATCACGCTCATAAAAGTTTCATTTTAATAAAAAGGCTTTTACGATTATCTAATAACATATCCACGTAAAAATCTCGATACATATTTTAATTTGGTCCATTTCGGAAGACGATCACATTAGTTTCAACTTATAGATATTTTTCAGGATAGAGTTTGATACTCGAAAAGGCCTCAGTATGTGTTAAAATTAATTTTTAACATATATCTTGATAAATTTTTACTTCATATGTTTTATAATACAAAATATTTTAAAATAAATTCAAATTTATTTTCGATCTTCAAGACTAGGTTTGCCTCCTGCATTAACAGAAAAATTCCAAGAGTATTAAATAAAATTTTATATTAAAAATAAAATCACCATTTTGTACCAATTTTCGTAAGTGTAGTTATTGATTGCATAAATTGTATATGCATTAATAAATCGATAAATTCATATTTTTAATTTATAATAGATGGTAAGACGTGCAGAAAAATACTAAACAAATATAATACAAGGAATATATGTATTGTAATACGAATAAATAAATAAAAATAATAATTTTGCTGCTTACTTACAAACAAGGTCTTTTTCAATTGCAATGAGTTTATGAATTATTTACGAGACGTCTAATCTTAAAGCTGATATCACTTTCAACGATCCTTATTGTTTCTTTTATTATTGTAACTTTAATAAATTAATACGTGGAAAACATAAAAAGAAGAACTAAAATTACTGAATAATATCGGCATGTAACTTATATAAGTTAACTTTTATAATATGTATTGTATGATTTTAACATATCATACAGATACAGGGTGGTCCAAAAGTCACTAACGATTGGGCATGCAATATTAAGTGAGCGAACGTGCCAAAAGACTAATAAATTTTTTATTTTTTTAAATTATTGGGATCCCTCTAGAAAATAATAATAAAAAGTCTTAGTATTAAGTAACGAATGCCAATTGTATAAGTTTGTACGGAAAATTATTATTTAATGCGAGTAATTAGAAAATTTTCTTTCGATAACCATATTTTTTCTATTTGAAATACTACTTATAAAAAAAATACTTCGTCGGAAATACAAAGATCTTAAAAATAAATTCTGTATTCTAGAGGATAATAAAAGAAATTATAGTAGTGTCTCGAATTCTTTTTTACACGAACTAATTATAATATTTCCCCATCATTGTACAAATACCCACAGAAACTGCCGAAGGATCTTTTTAAATGTTTATGCTATGAAGTTTGTATTGCAACAAAAAGGAATTAAAAACAAAAAATTTATTGAAGCGAAACTTTCATGGGGCGACCGTCAGATCCCGATGCCACAAAAAGTGCAAGCAACTGCACAAATTTCAAAATTTTCAACTCCTCAAATTTCTACATTCTTAAATATTAAAATCTCCAAATTACCAAATTTTCAAACTTCCAACAACCTACTTTAATGCTCCTAAATGTCTATCCATAATAATCGTAGGACATTCACTTGTAATGCGTGTGGCGATCACGTATACAAATTTTTTAATTTTTTAAACAGCTTCGTGACTGTTGGTCCACCCTAAACAACTTTTTGTTGTTTTGTTTTAAAAATGTTGCATGTATTTTTAATAATAATCGATGTGGAGATGTGAATGATATTACCGTTTACATTGGGTGTTTAAAAAAGGATATATTAGTGGTTTAAATGTAAAATTAAATAAATATCATGATATGTTTAAAATATTTAACATGTTGGCATAAATTAGAGTTTATGGAAATTTTTGAACCAAAAATAACGTTGATCATTACGGCAATGGGTGCTGAATTAATGTTTTGTCGTAACAAACAAACTATTGTTTTATCTTAAAACTGTTATATTTTGAGTTATTGTCTTTATAGTAATTCAATCTTAATGAACAAATACAAACATCTCTTTTTGATGATCTATATTAATTTTGCATCCAGCGTCAGAATTATCAACATTTAAATAATACTATTTTTGGTTCATACATTTTCATAACTTCTACTTTCATATTGACATAATATTTTAAACAGTTATTTGATTTTTCATTTAAACCTCCGATATTTTTTGAGACACCCGTTATTACAATAAGTGCAAGTGTAAATGATGTTACGAAATAATTTAAAATGAAAAAAATATTCGCAATAATACACTATACATATTAATATAAGAAAAAGAAAAGAAATACGTAAAACATGAAAAACTGTCACCTTATAAAACTAATATAACATTGTGAACATCGAAAAAATCTAAAATAAGAAAATATGTTAAAAATAATGTAGTATAATTATACTATGTATATTTATATTATAAGATACGGTGCATTTGAAATTCTGAGCATTTTAAACAGAATATAAATCTTAATGAAAAATTTATTAGATTTTTTCTTTTCTTTACATAAGTTCCCTTTTATAAAACATTTATAGCATTTTTCGTAATTTTTTAATGGAACTTAAAGCTCGACCTCTGGTTATTTAATATTTAATAAGATTGTCTTTTAAACAATATCTAATTTCCAAAATGAAATAAAATGAAAAGAATGTTCAATCATACACATAATCTTTTGGTAAAATTATTATTATTATAAAATTTTTATTTCAAGTAGTATACTATTTTAATCTAACAAATTTTAGCTAGATTTGGAACTGTTCAGATGATACAAATACTTTTTTCTTTCCTTTTCTTCTTATCAGTATTTAATACATGATACAATTTGTAATTCTGAATAAAAATAATGTTTAAATAAGCTTAATATTATATTTCATAGAACAGAATATATTTTTCTCATGCGAATATTCCTTTCTTACAATATTTCTCGCTATTTAAATAATGTTTTGTATGCACAAATCTACACGGCCATTTATCTTGCATTTTATCTGCACTGGCAAATATTTCATTAATAAATGATCTGTTATCATTTACTTCAAATCGCAATTCTTTGCATTGTTAATTGTTAGTACTAATCAAACTAAATCAAAGATTACATATCATAACAAGACATACATGTACGCAGTGATTTCTGTCCGCGTTTATCCTTCAATTTTGTATAAATAAAATGTATCGAGATACAGAAAGTACTATTACATATTAATTTTGCTAACAATACATTGCTATGATTAGACTTCTTTTATGATACATACGTGGTACTGCACACTTTTTTCAAATAACAATACAATGCTCTCTTTCTTGCTCTACAATTAATACATATAGATCACCATTCTTCTCTTTTATCATTAAAATAAATGTTAAATAGTTTAATCTACATGTACAGAAAAGTCTTCTTCCTTCAGCATTGATAATTTCTTTTTTCTTCTAACTTAATAAAAGAATGATTGCAAAGTAAAACTTTGAATTCACATAGAATGTCAAGTTATAAATAATTTATATTTACATTTTCACTTTTTCTTTCAAACATGCATATACAGATGCGTATATATACACATGTGTATATACAGCATGTCCCCAAAATCATGGTACAATTAAGATGATTCTATATTGAAAATATAAAATGGTAGTTTCTAGTACAAGGCTTCATTTTTCTATATTTCTATTTTACTTTTTGGATATGATAAAGGGATAGAATAAAATTAGGTACATAATTGCTATTAAAAAATATTTTTTTATTCAGTATCATTGGAAATATTTAGCGTGGAAACTTAACGTGTCCACCATAAATAAAAATCAATATTTTTCAGGCAAAATCTATTGGGTCAAATATACCCTACAAACATTCAGTCATTTTTATCGGAAATGAAGCCTAGTATGAAACAAATATTATTCTACATTTTCAATCGTACCACACATCAGGAAAATCCTGCACAAACTATACACATCTTTATATGTATGTATACACACATGCGCGCGCGCGCACAATACACATATTCAGGTTCACACATCCACACTTATTGTATATGTACATATGTATATAATTTAAACAAGATTCATACGACTCTTTGAATAGATTAATGTATTAATTTATATACAATGCGCAGCAATAATATGCTGATCCGTTTAATTTCTGATCACAAATTTGTACAAATTTTGTTTGTACATATTATATTGGTCACCTATTCTATAAATATTTATTTATCTTTTTATTCTTAGCAATACATGAGACGCCCTGGGTTTCTTTTTTCTTATAGCAAAATAATCTTTGCGATTCAATATTAGAAAGTGCTTTGAGATAATAAATACTACCTTTGTAGTTTAATTTTCTTGCTAAGACTAATTACGTGTACAATTGCATGAAAACGATAGCAAATTTTCAATCAGTAACAATTCTAACTGGTCTTTGGATAAAACACGACAATTAATTCTATTCTGGTAATATCTGATATACCGTTTTTGTTTCATATCATAATTTATGTATTGATACGCGTCTCATATTTCTGTAAATTCGGATGTACAGTGTAAATTCATTACAGTGCAGTCTTGTTACATGGCCCATGAAAAGAGTTCCCCTTCACATGGACATAAAGAAATTAAAAGACTTCAGATTTACAGAATTTCATATTTAAAAGTTTAGAGACTTCAAATTTTCAAATTTAGAAGTTCTAAATTTTTGACAACTGGGCTGTGACAATCAAATGCTATGTAGGAGTTAAGATTACATAGTTCATTCCATAATTTTGTCTACCTCTACAGCCCCATCCAAAACCATATAGCAAGACTCCGCTGTATACTCAAATCAGTTATAGTCCATGCACTCAAGACGGTCAGCGTATAAGCTTGACTGTGCGGACTTTTTATTTTTAACCTAACAAGTAGATTGTACTACGACTTAAAATAATGTTCACCTTTTCACGTTGACACAACAGTACTTGTCGTCGTCGATTGAGCCACTGTTGTCATTGTCATTAAAGTCAATGTAGTACCAACAGCACTTTGCTCTGAAGTTCCTGGTACAATGTCCTTTTCAACGCACATTTTCTTCGGTTCTTTGTGTTCATCAGATGAACTTGACTTCCTTTTATGATTCGAACTCGACGAATGAGAACGACTCAATGATGAATCAGACGAGCGACTACTAGAAGACTTCTTCTGTCCATCCCTACTATGGCTATGGTGACTGTCTCTTCTTTTTTCAGATTTCCTCTCACTGTCCTTATTATCTGAACGATCAACACTTTTATTAGAAACATTATAATCTCTAGATACTGAAATAATTTTCAATGTATTTCCTTTATTACTATTTTCTCCTGTTTTGTTGTCAGATTTATGCGATTGAGGGCTACGATAATGATGTCTCTTATGATCCTTGTCACGTCTATCTCTATCTCTTTTGTCTTTATGTCGTTGATTCCTTGAACTTTTATCATCTCTGTGTTTTCTCTTAGATTCTGAATGTATCGTATGTGTATCCGACGAAAACTTGGATGAATTCTCATCGCTGCTACCATTCCTGCCATTGCTACTATGCCTCTCAGTTTCTGTTGATGCAGACGTAGATGTGATCGAAGAACAAGAAGAAGAACTAGCTATTTTTGATACTGGTATTGAACCTTCTTCACACGAATTATCAACAGTTGATGTACAAATTTTTTCATTCTTTGCTCTCTCCTTTGCTTCATCCTCAGCCATTTCAATCAGTGCTTTCACTGCATTCTCAGTAGCACACTCCATTTTTGACGTGAAGGCCAATGTAGTTTCTACCTCCAATAATTGACAATATCGTTCCACTTTTGTTGTATCATCTTTGTACTTTCGTTCAGCAATTTCAAAACTTTCTTTATGAATTTTTTCCAGAACTTCTTTTGAAGCTTCTGCAACTCCAATTCGCAGAGACTGACAGACTTCCTCTACGTCAGTTTTTGACTTGTATATTGCGATTTCCAAAGCTTTATCAACAACTTCTGTTGCATACGTTTTTGCAATTATTTGTTGCTGTATTAATACATCTTGGTCAAGAACAATGGTATTGCAATCAGAAATATCATGGTCTGACGAACAAAGCTCCGATGGACTTAACTGCTTTTTACTCTCTTTCGATGAAGACCCTGAGATGTCGAATTTATTAATGGATTTAGATTCAAGAATGTTTGAAATGCTTTCTTTAACCGATGCATTATTACTGCTAGACCGACCGTGATGACTTCGATGATGATCTACTTTATGATTATTACAATCATACTTCTTCTTGTCCCCAGAATGACTGCTATGAGAATGATGACTGGACTTTTCATTAGATCGTTGACGATCGTCGTGTTTTCTATCAGATCTTTTGTCATCCCGCTTCTCACTACTTCGCTTCCGTTCTCTTGAATTATTTTTGGTACATTTATTATTAAAAAGGCTCGAACAGTTATCATTATTCTCTCCAGAATTCTTTCTCTTGCTCGAAATGGAAGAATGTCTTGTGTGATCCCCACTTTTGCGTTCTTCTTTGCGTTTTCCGTGTTGGTCTGACTTTTTCAAATTTCCCTGATATTCAGCAGCTCTTTCTTTTGCTTTTTTCTCTTCGAGCGAGTCAATAGAATGTTTTTGATCCACACGTTGACGATTCGTATTTTCTTTCTGTTCGTCTCCTATATTTACAGTCTCCAAAGATTTCTTATCTTTCATACGCAATGGTTCGTTTCCAACACGGCTGTGCCTGACACTCGAATTGTGCTGTGATTCTGGGTAATACTGTTTTAATCTGACGTGCCACGCTATGCTCGAAACTGCGGAGACTGTTCTGAATTGATGAATTATATTACGCGGTAAAAAGTAAATGTCGTTGTCGTATAAATTTATTCTAGCGTAGCGAATACCCTGTCTACGTAATTGATTTAACTTGGCGTCTTCAACCCACTGCACGCATTGGGATATCGGTGGTTCGTGGAGGTCTAGCTGTAATTTTTCGACCAGTTCAGGAAAATCACCAGCATAGAAAGCTACGACATCTTTTGTAATTCTGTTATATTCTGACGGTTGTCCACCATGGACAGCCTTGAGTACACCAACTGCGGCTGTTGTCATTCTGTCTAATCCGTGACCTACGTGATCGGCATGAGCCTTTGTACGATCTTCAAACATATATTCGCGAGCTTCGCTGAGACGTGGTAAATATTGCAAATTTCGTAATTCATTAATGCCCGTTCTACGTCTCTTGCATGGACTTTTATTTATGTCCGCTGTGGGGACTAACTGCTCGCCTGGTCTAATCCATAAAATTGGACCGTCGTTTGATTCTTGAGGAGTGTCCATCTTTACAACAGATAATGGTCCCCAAGGCATAGTCTATAACAAAAAACAACGAAGGATATTTGTAGAGTTACTTCTATATATTTATACTCTATACGTTGCAGCTATATAAACATAAACAATAAAATAAATATCTTTCATTTATATTTACCAATTTTAAAAATTGATTTTCTTCTAACTTTTGCAGAAGATCTGGGAAATATCCACCAACTTCCTCATGAACTGTTCCTACAAGGCTTATTTGGTGGAGAGGTCCATACCTCACAGTACCATTATTGTATGCTTTACAAACTTGATCTTTGTATTGAACCATAGTTGTAGTTTCTATATCACTGCTTCTTCCTAAGACACCATTTTTAACAGTTAATGTAGGGTAATTATCTGCCATGTAATCCAAAAGATCAGGAAGATATGCAGCAGCGTTATGTACTATTCCCATAACATGATGTGCATAACCGTTTTCATCTTCACCAAAAACTACCTGTAATATCGAAACTGTTTTCTTTATTTGCTTATTATAAATTGATAACATTGACGCCATTTTAAAATAGTTATAATGTACTATGTTTACCAAACTCAATTCACTTATGAATTAAAATTCAACTATAACTTCAAATAATTATAGTGAAAGTAGCAATTTTATATTTACGTACTCTGAAATATTCTTGAGCTAATTCTTCTATTTGTTCGCGTGATAATGTATCAATTTCGTCTTGATACATATGCACAACAGTTGCACCACCATTAGGATAAGTTTCTATGTGTATGTACTTCTTGTACTTTAGGCCTTCTAATAATTCATTTTTAACCGGTGTATTGTGTAGCAGTTTATAGTTTTTCGTTTGTAAATTTAACCTGAGATTTTCATTTGTAGATTTTGGAAATGCTTGAGACATTGTTTTACTACTTAGAGAAACAATACTACGATCTCGTTTACACTGTACACCGATATTTGCTCGCTTTATTTTACTTCTCTTATAGCATCGTGAACAGTAGCGTCTTTCACTGTGCTCCTTGCTACGCTTTTCTCTCGACGACGAGTACGATTTAGAATGTGAATTTGAAGAAGTAGGGTCAACACAGTTTATTGGTTTATCATGGGACAATACAGTATCTGTATGTCCATCTATTGTCATAGGTACATTATCACTAGCCCACTCAGATTTAAGTATATTTAATTGTTCTGGAGAATCTGTCAATTCTGTTTTAATTTCAACAACTTCTGATTTCACTTCTCTGTGGATAACATCTATTTGTTTATCTGTTTTCTCTTCTTCGTTTGATTTTATTTGTTTAACAGGAACTTGTTCTTCAACCTTTTCTAACTGTCCACAAAATGAGTAAGACAGATTGTTATTAACTTTAGTACTTAAATTATTTGTATTTTCTGCATCATATTTTGCTGTATCCATCACAATCGTTGAAATCATAATTGGTGATGTCATACTACTTGGTAGCGTAGTATTTGGACTATTTGGACTATCAGAAACTCTTGGAGGATAATCTGGACTTCTTGGGCTGCTAATCATTTCACCACTACTTTGAGGACTCTCTCCTAATTGAGGTGTGTTACCGTGTTCAAAATTTATACATCCTTCCAATTTTGTTGGTAATGTGGGTATCGCACTAGATACCGTTGTATCCTTGTTGCATGTTGGATCAATCTAATACATAAATAAATATGATCTATATGTTGTTGTCAAAGTTTTATGAAATTGATATTATAACTTTATATAATTTTTTGTAAATACATACATGAACAGCATGTTGAACTGGTTCTATCAAAGTTTTCCTTAATTCATTGTTGCAATAATCTGGATTCCCTGTAATATATAATGTTACCTTCATAACATTGATTTGTACAGTTAGAATAGTACGATTTAATTAATAATTTAATATTTATTTACCATGTGCTTTAAATAAAAAATATGTTAATAAATATCATTATAAATAAATACATAACCTTTTAATTATCTTTATGTGTTTTAAATTTCTATATAAATTCATTGCAAAACTAATTTAAATACAATTTATTTTGGAGATACGATGACACCATAATTGTCCGATATCCAAGAAAATAATTTTTTTACATTACAATGAAAAGAATAATCGTCTCGTTGTGATATACAATTTTAATTATTACAATTTATTGAAGTACTAGTTTGAAAGATTAAGCCCTCTATGTGAACAAACACAGTAGAAAGAATGAATTCGATAATAAATTGACAATTACATGTATTTTTATATTGAATTTATCTCGAATATAAATGCTTTCCCTATATCCAGATATAGACATATATATACATTAAGAATTTACTATTTTAATATGTTATTTACCACTGAATGTTGTTAATTCAATTTCAATTATGTTCAATGTTTTGTTTGCATTACAACTAATGTTACATAAACATTAAAATATTATGTCTGTTGAATTAATTGTAAACAATATCATCACCTATACAAATATCAACATAAATTTCATACCTGTATACTTTCTGTCAATTTTTAAACACATTTCGCATAAAAATACAAATATTTGTTTAACACTGAATAACACTAAAAGATATTACCGTCTGGCTGGTCAGAAACACAGGCAACACTATCCAGATCATTCTTCTGACTGGACATATTGTGTGCCTCCAAGGGTAATATATGTAATTTAGCGTTGACAGCAGGTTTGTAAGTTGTATGTTCTTCCACATCACCAGAGGAGCTCATGAAATTTATATTTTTTTGTAATTCCTTTTCTTCCGTGTTTGCGTTAAACGATGACGCTGTAGAGAAAATCGTGGGCGTCTTAATCGAATGTAAAGCGAGATCGTTCGAAAAATCGCTTGTCTCTTTAATAACACTGTTCCACGCTGTTCTGGCCACTTTTAAACTAGTTGTTTCCGTTTGTATCGGTTCAAATACTTGCTGAATCGTGTTATTTACATCACATCGTTCATTTGACACAATACTCGTACCAGTTTCGGATGCCATCTTGATTCTGTGAGCAATGTCCTGAACATAACGATACTACGCGACATTTGATTGGATATTTCTTAGCCGCCTTTCGAATAGACCTTATTCTATTCGTCTGAAATTGGATGAAGAGTGGGGGAAAAACCAGTAAATATAGAGGTACCATGGACATTTTTATTCGTCGCAATCTTCGACCCCCAATCTTGTTTCCTTCGTAACTTTTTGATTATAAAAGATCTTAATTTTTTACAATTCTTAGGTTATACAATGCATAATTACGAACATTTCAAATTACACTGTTAATCGTATTTTACAAAAATGTTCAAGTTTACAAAATAAATTATTGTAAATAAATATGTGAAAAAACTAATATATTGCGGGATATGGATAAGAATATTTAATTTCTTTTAAAAAAAAATATGCATGTTTATTTCTTTCTAAAAGTTGAATTGAGATATATTCTTAACATATTATACAATCTTAATTAAAAATTAATTTTTTATTTGAAAGCATTATTCATTGGCTTACAGAATAAATTGCAAAATTAGTTTTTCGTTTTGTTAGTAAAGGTTTTTTCGCATACGATACAATAATAAATCGACACCAGTAACTACTCAATATAAAAAGAAAAACAAAATATAAAGTAAATATATGTACTACATCAGAGTACACTCAACTTAATTCTATTCTTGCGTTTTTTATTGTCCTTGAATTTTTTCAAATTTTTCAATAAAGTGTGCCATAGCCAAAAAATGCAAACATCAATTATTTTGTACGAAAAAATAACTTCTATTTCGAATTTTTGTCTTTTCTTTTTAGTATATTTATTAAATTGTCTTAAATGGTTCACACTAACATTGACACAAATGGTACCTAGGTTAAAGAAATAAAATTCATTAATTAATTCTGTAACATGTTGTTTACATACTGTAATGTTACAGTTCGTTACAGCATGGTTGTTGATGAAATGGTTAATAATAATTAATATTTCTATCATAAAGTCAATTCGCCGAGAAACGGGAGCGTTTCGTGCAGCTCACCTGAGCTGAAAAAGTTCCCCACGACTTATTCCTCTTCATCAGTAAGGTATCTAGTGGACGAAAAGCTTACCAATTTTTATCACATTTTGTGAATTACAATACATAAATCATTTTGATCACTAAGTATACAAGCTTAACGTGTTATACAGCGTTAGCATGCTAAAACCAAGCAAAGTCAACATGCGCAGAATAAACGATACTGGTCATTCAACAATTCTATTCTCTCGATGAATTATCCATGCAGTAAAACTACAATAATTTTTATTATAATGTCATTAATATAAAAGCGTCCACTTATCATCAAAATACATTTAATGAGATTTAAGATTAACGATAATTATTTTATACTTGATTTTCAATGTAGTTTGTAAAAAAAAAACATTGTCAGCGCGCGGGATGATCGGGAGCGCAGGCGTAGTCGTATCACAGAATGGAGACGGAATATGGCACTGGTGTATCTCTTTTCATACTGTTACATACTCGGGACATACAGATATGGTTTCTTGCTTGTGTGCATATTCTCACACTAACAGCACTATAGTATTAGCGGCAGTATCACTATATTCAATGGCTATATATAATATTTTGAAAAAATTGTTTGGATGCTAAAAGATTAATAGTAATTAATTTCATTACTGAATTTAAATATTTCAAAATTGGATACATAAACTTTCATCTAATTTAATCCAAAATGCAATATAACTATTGAAAACTTAATAAACAATTACTGATTTTGCAAGCTTTTTTGTTAATGAAATACACATTTCGTAATTAATATATTAAGTATGATATTATCATCAATACCATCTTTAGCATTGGCCAAATGAATAGAGGCTTGCGTATTTTGCAAAAATTAAAAAAATTAATTTATGTTAGATAATTTATAGATAATGAATAAAAATGAATTATAACGGTTGATTAATTAGTATTAAATTTGATTAAATCGATACAGCATCTAATAGTATACCTATTGTATAATATCATTTTGTTATATTGTCAAAACTTTAATTGTTATATCGCCAAAGAGGTAGTTATGGCAATTAGTATGGTATCGCCAGAGACTTACGTAATAATATAACGCGTGACCATACAATACGTGGCGTCATAACATTGACTATACAATGTGTAGCGATATGTTTAGTCATGTAACGCATGGTAATATAACATTTGACTTTATAACGCATGGCAGTATAATGCTTAGTCATAAAACGCGTGGTAATATAATATATAACGATATAACGTTTATCTATACAGCATTCTGTCATTTTATTTGAAATTATATAAAAATATTGCAAAGTAATTTTAACACAAATGGTTTAAATAAGTCCTTAAGTTTATCGTGAATTATCTATTATAGCAACTTGTTTGAATATGTAATGTTTTTTGTTTCATGTTTAACAAATACTGTTTCAACATCCAGAAAAATTACTTTATAATAAAGTTTTTCATATTAAATATCATTTATTATTCATCAAGTAAAAAATTTATTTACATTCATATATTTTGAAAATTTTTTCTCAGGATTTATTTCTATACATTATGCTTAGCTGCGAAAGTAGTTTATTTTAATTTTGTTGATTTTATTATAAATACATTATTACCATCATTATTTTTAATACAATATTCTTACTTACTTTGTAAATTAAGTTTCAATACAAAACTATAAAGCATAATATTAATTATATATAAATTCTTTTTACTCATTTCAATTTTGACTTTATAAGCCCATCTGTACTGTAACATATCATCTAACAACAAATGAAATATGCTCTTTAAATTATCTATAACGATGTTTAATATATTACTATATTAAAATTGAAATTAATCCTAACAACTTTCAAATTTTACTATTATTTATAAGTTTACATTTACGAATACATTATTCATTACCTAAACCAAGTTCAATAATACAGAAACATAACAAATTTAACTTAATTTTTTTCATAAAAGAAAAAAAAACAAAAGAATACAATATTTAAATCCTATATCACTTAATTGAATTTTGATTCTTATCACATTGAGACCCAATTGTTCTGTTAAATTCTGTATTAATTTGAGCACAGCTATATTTGAATATATTATACTTACATTTTTGTAATATTTCTTTTATAATAATTAAATTGTATATAAATGATTATGTTATAAATAATTAAATTATATTACAAGTAATGTTTAAATTATATTATGTTTATTTATCGATATTTATTGTCAATTAAATGGATAAATTTATACATTTAAGCATTTATCAATAATCTATGAAATGTGTAAATTTATCCATAAGGGTTTCAATGTGGTAAGCGGTGTACTTGTTTTGCGGAAACAAGATTTTATTTTACATATTATGCACTGATATGCTCATAAATGTATAGAAACAAATAGCTGAAATATAATTTTTACTAATATAGTAAAGGAACTTGATAGAAAATAATCAAAATTGAGAAAGTTATTACAAGCTGAAAGCAATCAGTCACACGTTTTTACAATTACAATTGCAATGGTCCATCATCATGGAATTGTTAGAATGCATTAAATACATGCGACACAATGTACATAATAATTAACTATCTAAAAACTTTTGCTTTAATAAAACACAAAATAGAATCTTTTTACTATATAAAATATCTAAAAAAGAATGTACGCTATGTAAACTGAAAATTTTCAATGTCATAAGAAATGAAACAGAAGTCCTTTACCAGTTTATAAGTTAAGGCGTTCTTTTTAAGATACAAGTAATTAAAAATTGACAACTGCATTATGTAGAGCAACACATGTATATACATAAATACATACATAGCAAAAATTGTAAATTCGTTGCAAGATAGGATTAAAGTAAATTATGCACGTTGCTTTGCTAAATTCTTAATTACTTAAAGCTTAAATAGAGTGATTCAGAAATCGATACAGATTGTAAAATGATAAAGAACTTTTTGATTTCTGTTGACATAAAAAATCTTCAATTTTTATTTTCAACGTACACTTTTTCTTTTGACACTTTTAATATTACAGTATTACTTTTAACACGTTGATTGCGTTGATGATGCATAGAAAAAAGTGTATAATAATAGATTTTAGATTCAATTCAAGACACGATATCCAACATTACTTGCCGTACACAGAAGTGATTTTTGTTTAACGATATATATTAAACAATAAAACTTTTCCATAATATAATATACTTTGGTTACCACAGATAATATATTCTACACAAAAGTTGATACAAAATAAAATATCGCGAATAATGATAATATTTATTTATACAAAAATTGTCTCCATTCTTAAATTATGTATAATTAATATTAAATATACATAAAATATCTATAAAATTAGATCATTTATGGCACAATAGTTTTCTGAATTAATATAAGTATATTACAATTAAGTCTATTTATCATATAATCATTTTCCAATTTCAATGAAATTATTTTTAAATAATTTACTGAGAAAATCCAGTACGAATACAGAAACAAGTCACAGAAAACATTTCTGGTTACTGTGTGCATGTTCAACTTCATATTCTTTTCTGTATTTTTAGAAGAAATTCAAATAATTTCTTTTGTACGAAATTACATACACAATATACATTACATGTATATTAATTTATATCTTTTATTCGAAATTATTTATTCTAATTAAAATTCAATAGATGGATTCACAAACATATAAAATGAGCAGAAAAGAATGAAATAGATACGATGTGTAAAATAATTTTTTCATAATTAATTAAGTTTTAAAGTCATTTTACTATAAATATTTGTTTAACAAAAATTCAATAATTATTCTGTAGCTAGTATCATTCTTGTATTTAAAATAACTAGAATGAAATCTTTCACATCTTAATTGTATCGATGCAACATCATTTCCATGTCTTTTACTACAAAAAAAAGGGAAAAAATCTATTTTTTTTTAGAAATAATGTTACAAAATTCATGTTTAGTATTTATATAAATTTATTTTTATTAGCTATCAACGTGTTAAAATTAAATTATTTGAATCTGTGTAACGATCACAAAAGGTAACATTTTTTTTAAATTAACTGGATTGCACTATCTTTTATCTTCTTACTTTTCTTCTTTACAGCCTTAACTTTCACGATAGTCTTTCCAGCTTTTCCTTTAGCAGATACAGATTTTTCCTTTAATGATTTCATTTGTAATTTCATTTCAGTTTTCGGTAATTTTTTGTTCTTTATACTCTTTACACTGAGCTTGTTGTCCTTTTTAACTTTGGTAGCAGTTTGAATTGCTATACCGGATCTTACACAAGACCCGGGTAGCTTGTACTAGGCAGTAACTTTCACTTTTTTCTTCCTCTTTTTCTTCTTCTTGTCATGATGAAGTTCTTGTTTTTTGGCTATACAATAGCGACAATACCAATCTTCATTGTCAGCTGGTGGCACTTGCATACCAACGCACACCCTGAATGATTTAAAATATAACATTAAT
This sequence comes from Megachile lagopoda, assembly GCA_036983795.1. Classification (NCBI taxonomy): domain Eukaryota; kingdom Metazoa; phylum Arthropoda; class Insecta; order Hymenoptera; family Megachilidae; genus Megachile; species Megachile lagopoda. The sequence continues at coordinate 14,822,543 of CM072787.1, forward strand.
TATTATAATGAAAAAATTCTGTACATAACTCTTCTTTTTGAAAAATATTTTACTTTTTTTATGTTTATTGTAGCAAACAATGGTAACTATATCACGGACTTTATTTATTATTTACTAAAATTAAATATTTTTGAAAAAGGAAAGAATTTTGTGCAGAATTTTCTTTACAACCTAATAAATATAAAATACAATTATAAATTAATTAAGCTTACAACTAAAGTATTTTTATTTTTAAAATACTTTTTGTTATGATTCATTATAATTTTTTAAAGCAATTATAAAATGTGAATATGTCTTCTCTTTCTATATCTTACAAAGCATGTAAGAAAAAAAAAATAATATGATAAAATTAATCAACAAAGGGTATTAATTTGCTATTAAACATAAACATATGCATTATGAAGATATTTATGTAACAAATTAGTTATTCCTATAAATTTTTAATTTTTAATAAATATTTGTAGTTTTTTACTTACCAATGATACCATGCATCACAATCATCACAACCAACCATTGGTGATCCATCATCCTGGTTGCCACAAGCAGGACATATCCAAACTTGAGTCCCACCTTGATCCTAAAAGACTCATATTACAATAAAAACACAACATATTTTGCTTCTATTATATTTATGGCTAACCCAACCCATCTCTTGTACCATCAATATATTTTAAAATATAGAAATATATTGAATAGTGTAAAAATAAATAATTTGTTATGCTTACATTTGATAAAATTTCATACATCTTATAGTTCATAAAATAATTTACAAACGTTATATTTATTATATGCAGAAATATTCTTATGTAAGATATGTGACAATGTATTAAAACTAAATATTGTAATGCATGACTGATGATACATAAATATGTAAGATGCTTAATAATTATGAAGTTACAGAAGGTTTAATGAAGATGAAATGATTCCAAAATTAAATAATTGTAACTATTCTGTAATAGCATGTTATGTATCTATCAAGTACTATTACATTCAAGTTGTGGTAATTAAGAATAATGTACGTAAATACATGATTTACTTTTGATATTATATACATGAATAATAGGGAAGGAATAATATATTTCATATAAAAATTAAAATTTTGGTTTGTGGTAATTAAATTTTCACTTGGCCCGCAAATAAAAAGGAACATAATAATTTGGTGTTTGATGAATTGCTCAAATAAGGACCAAGTTTATTAAACCAGGATTAAAAAGTTATTTCATTTTCCCTATTAGATTTATAGTATTACAATTGTACATTTTGTTACAACTGTAATTTTAAGTTATAATTTGATTTAATTTTTTTATATGCTGTATAAGTACATATATCATTTTCAAAATTATAATTAAAAAAATATTATTAGTAAGTGAAAAGTAAATATTTAGAACAATTATATGTATAAGACAATGCAATGTATAAACATCAAGACATGTATTATATAATAAATTGATAATAAAAGGGTAAAGACTTTGAAAATCATTTTAACTTTGGCATGTAATGATTAAATTTAATATTTAGAATATTTTTTAATTACTGTTTAAGTAAATGTAGAAGTATTTACGAATTTTATATTGATATGATTAGTTCATTTTAAAAAAACAAAATTCTGTTATATTAAAAGATATTATTATGCTAAAAATTTTAATGTAACAGGTTTCTTCCCCCTCCCATAAAAACTCATAGAATCTAATAACTCTACATTTTACTAGTTAAAATTTGTTTTCTCTTTTTTTAAATAATAAATAGTTACCTTATTAAATATATTCTAATTATAGAAAATAATACTATTATTAGTATTTAACTATATGAAACCATTACGCAAAATCTATATAAAGTCAAGTACCATAATGTAAGTTTTCAAAATATATAATTTATATTTAAGTATATCAAATTTCCAGAAATTTCAAGTAATTCTAATCTTAACTAAGTATTAAAAAATGAAAATAATGTCTCTCTGATGTATAAATTACTAAATTTTACACTATAAAATTTATCAACTGGTCTGTGTTAGAAATTTGTATCATCCAGTAATTGAATAAAATATTTATGATTGTATATACCATAATTATTAGTAAAAACATATGTTTGTTTCATGTTTTATAGTAATATGAGTTGTAGTAAGCGTTTTATGAAAACTTTGAAAACTAAATACTAAAAGGTTGTCTAAGATCATAAATTCAGGCAAGAACTAAAGAGAACATAGGAAAATCCATACACGTGTAGTTTTATTTAGTTAGCGCAAATAGAAAATAGATTATTAGATCATTTTACAAGGAGTACCTAATGACTTTTGTTTAAAATGGGAATGTACTCACCACAGTAGTGGTTGATGTTGGGGGCAGCACGATCCTGCCATTTTCTTTGTCTTCCTTAGCATCATCCTTTTTAAGAGCTGCATCTGCTTTCGTCTCTGTACCGTTAAAACCGTTGGTTATATTCCTAACTGTTTTACATGCTTTGTTTAATGACAACATGCAAATTGCATGCAATCAACCAATTCTTCCTATGTTGTAGATTCTTTAATATCTCCCCTTTTGTATTGTAATATTTCTTGTTAAGTTGATGTTCTCCTTTTATTTTAATTGAAATGTGCTAATGTAATAGTAATAAAAGATACAACAAAGTATACATAGTGACAAATACATCATAGTTCATATTTCTTTAAATAAATATTTAATATTAATTAAATGCTTCTGTTTTTGAATAGTGTTAATTCAAAATAAACGTAGTCTTGATATTTACCTGATAGATCCAAATTATAACTTTTTTCAAAAACATCAATATCAAATTGTTGCAGTTTTAACGTTAACTTTGAAAGTAAACTGAATTTTTGTTTGTTCCATTATTGAAAATACAATGAAAAAATATACATGCGGAGAATATTATACTTAAAAGCTAATACAATCATAGAAAATTTTTTTCTGTATACTAGTACAAAAGAGTCACATATTAATAGTATTTATATATGTTAATCAATACTATTGAGCTTATTGTAATTTATAATACACTGGTTATTACCAACTGTATTTTAATAACATATTTTAAATTCTTTTTATGGTTAAAGAAATTGAAAAAATATAGCAAGTTTAAATACCTTGAGTTTGTAAAAGTATATTGTTTAAGTGTTTACTTAGAATATTTAATTTCTATATAGGAAGAAGTCTAATAGCGTCTTAGAGCCTTTAGATGTTTTCACATTGCATGTCAATTCAAAATTTAATGTTTAACACTTCCTCATTATACATATAATGGAAATGACTTTCTCTTATGAAAGACAATAAAGATATATAGAAGCTTTAGGTGCTTTATAATTACTTAAGAAAGCATGTATTACAATACTATACACCAAAATTACATGAACACTTATCTACATGCATATAAGCCACAAATTTCATTAACATTACTATGATATATTATTTAACTTAAACTGTTGGTAAAAAAAGCAAAACAAAATTGTTTAAAACATTTAAAAAATAACGTAACATGTCTTGAACTGCTTCAAATATTTATTAACTGTTACAAATCACAGCTGTATTACACAAAACTATAATAATATAAACGAAGTATAGTTTTATCACTTGAATCATGCATTTTGTCACTTGACATGTAAAGCTACAAAATTTATGTTTCGGTGCAAACTTTTTATGGCTTATAGGCACTGAAAATTTATATTTTTTTAATGGATAGGAATCAAATATATATATATATATATACATATATAAATATGTAATACTGTGAGAAGTTTAAATAAATATAGCCTTTTAGTTTAAATTTATACTATCCTAGGTATCAATTATTATTTTAAATATATTGGAAGTGCAAATTATATACAAAACACCTAACAAACTTTTTTTATAGAAAATGAATTATTTCGTTTGATAAGATTTTGTATACTAAATTTTGAACATAAATACAACTTAAAAGTATTAAATAATTTATGTTAAAATAAATATCTTAAGAGTAATAAATAAACGTACTATTTAATTTTTGTATAAAGAGCTAATCTTGACAAAATATTTATGTTTATTTTATATTTTGTACCGAAAATTTGAGAATAGTTTCATATTTTTTTCCATATAATGTTTCCAGTTTTTTTCTCAAATTATCTAACAATTTTAATCATAAAACAGTTAAATGTTGCTATGAATCATCCTAATTAGTATCATAAATAAATTTTAATTTATGAGTCAATTGGTTTCAATTATATATTTTTTGTAATGCTTAAAATATAGTGTATTTGCATTGTGGAAGAAGATATTGAAAGAAAAAGTTTAAGACTCAATCAAATGGCAGTGCAATGATATGAGAAAGATCTTAAAACTTTGTTCATTAATATTAAATATTTTTACAATTTATATGGCTGTTGGTTTAAAAATAAATTATGGTTAGTGATAATGATAAAAATGTCTAAAATACAGAATAATTAAGTTTTGAGAGTTTTCAATATAAAAAGTTCCACCTACATAAAGATAATAGAAGTGCTAAAATTTACAATTAAGTAAATCTATAACCACAACGTGAAATACATAACAAGTCTAATGTAAGCTATAAAATTTTTCTACATACAATTTAGAGAAACATAACTATATATAAAGCAGGCCAAATGAAAATTATACCATCACCGCAAGTCATAAATGCATAGAAAGTAAAAATTAAATATTGGGAAACTGGAAATTTTGGATGAGGTGAAATTTGAATGGTATCGATGGGTTGAGTTACTTGTTGCAGTAAAAGTAATATCAATATTGTGTAAAATGATATAAGATATATGATATTTGAATGAAATTTTTTTTAACTTTAATCAACTACTTAAAATCAACTCCTATTTATGCGTTTTTTTTTGTAATGAAATATATTGTGCAATTAATTTGATATACTGAAGTAATTTAAAAAAAATTCTAAATAATTATGATTAATAAATAACTAATCTGATATAGATTATTTATTTAAATATATGAATAGAAACCAGAGTAGGGTTGTCACTTGTGCTTACTTTAATACATTTGTTTTTATTTTCAACAGGTACTTTTTTAAAATTCAAATAAAGGCAATGATGCTTATAAGTTTAATGAATACGAAAATTTAATTAATTTGATAGTCAATTCCCTTTTTTATTTCTGGCTGTTTTCAAATAAAACATACTGTATATTTCTAGAGAATCATGGTATATAGTATCATACTTAAACAGAGAACTTTTTATTTATACATTAAATATATAAAGAAACTATTTTAAGTAGGTCATAAACTATGGTGAAATCTTGTTATATAGTCTTGAAAAAATCATGGAAAAGACCATATAAATGTAAGTTCCTCCATTCTTACAGCGTATATAGTAAATAGTATGATACTACTAGATGTCTCATTGAACACTAAGATTAGTAGATATGCATCCCAAAGTTATACGCGAATAGCCGAGAATCCATAGAAATCAGATCTCGCTCCTTTGTAAACTTTTAAATTCCTAAATTTAAATACTTTTTAATTCCGAAATCTTTCTATGCGCTATCAGCATACATGAAAATCTGTTTGAAAAGGAACTCGTACAATAAGCCATATAAAAAAGAGCTGTATAACGAGACTTGACTATAGAAATGCAAAAAATTATACTAATATAAAAATACAGAAAATTGTTTAACAAAAATTAAATATGAAATATTTCTTTGGTCCATAAGCAGTGACATCCCTAAGCATAAGTTTTAATTTTAATTTTATATCTTTTAAGTTTCAACACATAAATATTTGAAAATATAACGTTTCTTTATATTTGAAAATATACTTTTATCATATAAAACGTACTTACAAAATAAAATGCTGGTTGTTGTTGTGGCAGAGGAATTGGATGTTTGGGAGCAGGATCAAAGTGAGGAGAAGATTCTCTCGGAGGTAAGGCTTTGAAGAGAGATTTCTTTGCTCGAGGAACTGTTGCAAGTGGCACACTAGTAAGACTGGCAGAGAAAGTATCTGTAGGAAGAACAGGACTTCCATCTAATGCTCCCTCCTCTGTTTTCTTACTTGCCAACTTTTGTTTTGGTGGTCGCGTTACTAATGCTGATATTTTTGCTAACTCTGGGCTTGGTTCTCGTTTTGTCTCCTCCTCAGGTTTCTTCAGCAATGTTTTTATAGTTCTATAACATAGTTCCCTAATAATAATATATGCGTTATTAAATACACTGAAATGTATTCAGTATAAACGCATGTACTTTATACTATGTGATAAAAAATAAACATAATCTGCACTATATTATAAAATAATAAACACGGTTTTAAAATGCTACAAAACATAATTTTATAATAAACTAGATGGAAAAAGAAACGGGTTATATGCTTACATTTTTTTCATCGGAGTAGTATCTGGTGTTGGTGGTCGTGGAGAAGCTGTTCCTAATTTTAGCGTTATTTTTGGTACAGCCTCTGAACTTTTATCCTCCTTTTGCTATAAAACATTAATTTCTCATTTTACATTACGTATAAATAATAAGAATAAAATATAATTAATACTATTTTCTGTACCTCTTTTTCTTTTCGTTTATCTTTCTTTTCTTTCTTTTCTTTAATTTTATCTAATTTTTCCTTCTTATCCATCTTCTCTTTCTTGTCTTTTATTTTCTCACTTTTTTCTTTGTGTTTTTCTTTTTTGTCTTTTTTCTTTTTCAATTTGTCTTTCTTTTCCTTTTTGTGCTCTTTTAATTTCTGAAAATAAAGATTATACGTAATACAATTATTAAGATACAACAGCTTTTTTGTCTATGTTATAGGATTTTAAATTAATGATAAATACAAATTGAAAATGTTATTAAAAGGTACGACATCATATTAACAACTTAGCATAATTTTCAATTTTATCAAAGTAACAAGTTCTTTTTTAAAAAATGTTTTTTCAATTTGTAATAATAGCAAAAATTATACAAAAGCTACAAAGAATAATACATGTATTTAGTGCTTTTATTCGCATATTTCTATCTGAAAGACAATTTAACTCTCTTATAATCTCCAAAATTACTCGTTCTAATTTTCTACAAGTTCATAATTAAAATTTGTTAGTACAACTTTGTATTATGATATTACATAAATACAAAAGAACACTGCATGTACGTGTTTTAATCGTATATTTATTCTATAACACGTTGACTGCCACATCATCTATATACGGGCGATGCCTAGATTTCAAAATAGAAATACTATCCAAAGAGGCTTTCAATAGCTTCAGCGTGACAGTCAGCGTGACAATTGTTTAACAATTGTTGAAACATAAAAACTAAAAGTTTAATTAAAGCAAACAATTACCTTATCATTTTTATCCTGTTTTTCAATTTTGGGGCTTTTTGAAAGTAACAACGGCACAATAGGTACTGGTGTAGGATACGTAATTGGTGCTGCAAGTGCGGATGACAATGGTGGTGCAACAGTATTCGTAGGAACTGGTGGAACTATTTCTTTCTCCTGTTTAATCACCTTTGGTTTATCCGCTTTTTCTTTCTCTATTTTTTCATGTTTTGCTACTGAGGATATAGCTTCAGTAGACGAAGGTGCTGAAGAAGGTTTTTCACGTTCAACAGATTTATGTTTTGGTAAAGTAGACAAGTCTTCAGATTTTTGTGGTAAATTTAAAAAACGAGGAGGTAAAGGTAAATTTGGCATTGCTGGATGAGGACCCGTAGTACCTCTTCCTAAAGGTAACGGGAACCTGGGGAATATCGGATGCGGTATTAAACCAGGTGCTGTTGGAAAGGCCGGAAAGAAAGGAAATGGAAGGGCTGGTGGAAAACTTGGTTCTTTAGAAAGTTGAGGTTCAGGTGCCTGTGGAGTTTTTGGCCGATCTAACACATCCAGTTCTGGCGCATCGTTGGTAAGCTTTGTCTGAAAAATGGTAATCGCGTATCGGCGATGTCTTTCGCCATCTTCAAGCAATTAATGGTGCTCGCACGTACGTGCACGCACGCACATGTGTATTCGTGTTACCATATTACACTACATATAAACAAAAACCAGCTTACCTTTTTCGGACTAACGCAACGTTTTGGACTCCTTGATTTTAACTCCTTCTTTTTACTGATCTTTTCTTTTTTCTTTTTCTTATGATCCGTAGGAGTCGTGGGCATATTTAGTTCTGGAGTTCTTGGTGTACTGGGAGTTCCTGGTGGGGACATATCATCAAACATGTAAACGTCAGATGCTGGACTTTGTAGATCAATTAATTCTCCTCCATCAGGTTGAATGTGGACATCTGGTGTATGCGGAGCCTTCTTCTCTTCTCGTTTTGCATCATTATCATTACAGAGCATTTGCTTATCAATATTTTCATCGATAATTAAACCTGGTGAACTTTCTCTTGAATCAAGTTCTTTGTATTTATGTTGCTCTGATATGTCTTTGTCTTTATCCTCCCGTGGCTTTGAAATCTTTTTGAAAATATTTAACTTTTGTTTGTCTGGCTCTGATGGCAGTTTATCGATATTATCTTCTTTCCTTTCAACTGTTGAAGAGCCATCAACAAGATCATTTACTTTTTCTGTTTTTGTCTTTGGTTGTGGATTTTTTTGTAATTTTGGACTATTGCTAGCCTTGGGTGTTATTAACTTAGGAGTTGATGGCCTACTCGATGAACTTGGCATAACACACTGTGTCTTCCCACCTCCAGGCTTCAAAGGTTTTAATTTAGCTAATTCTTTCATGCCAGCTAATTTTTTAATTTTATTATTATCTATCTTATCTGGTTTAAATAATTCTTTAGCACGATTTTTCTTTTTATTTTCCTTGTCGATTTTACAATCTTCCAATCCTTTCTTTATAATCTTCTTCGGTTTCTTATCATATTTTAATTCAGGAGGTACCATGGGGTAAGAGCTAGGTTGTGGTGAATCTGAGCGAGTTTGATGCGGTGTTCTTGCTTCAGGTAGTTTTCCTTCTCTGGCAGGTGATAAAAAACCAGAAGTAGTCATCATAACACTATGAATTTCACGCAATGGTCTACCTTCTTCTAATACTTTCACACGCTTCACTATAGGACTTTCGTATGAAACAGGGTCCCCTGGTCGTTTAAAAACTACTTGTGGTGACATTCTGTGTGGAGAAACGTTCGTAGAACTATTGATTGATGTTGCATTGTTCGATGACAAATCAGAGGTACCATTCATTAAATTTTCTGGTTTCTCAGCCAAGTACTCTTCTGTAAAATAATAATTTACTTTGGTTTAATCAAGTTAATATTTTACTAGTTATTTAAATTATACTACATTTTTTATGAGGAGAAGTTAAGTGTTAGGGGTACATTATTAAATACATTCATTATTGAAAGTTTAGGTTTATTCATATAACAATATTTTTTACTATACATTACAAACTATTTTACTAAATTAGAAATTTTAAAAGCATTTAATATTTATATCAAATCAGTTGACTTTAAGAATAATTACAAACAAAATGTGAGAAAACTACAAATCTATACAATAGTTAAGTATATTAATCAAGGCTGCAAGTTTTTGTACACTTTAATAGGTGTAAGTTATGAATTTTTATGCCTGAGTCTGTTAATAATATAAGTACCTTATTCAAAGTTATACTGAAGAATATATGAAGCATCTTGTTTAAAAATTTATTTGGTAATTGACAAAATAATTTTCATAATGCAAAAATTAAATATACATTCCCGTTTTACACTTAAGAAAGAATAATAAAAAATAATGCTAACATTATGATTTTGTAAGAAAATTTATTACTGATAAGTAATTTGAAATAAACTCTATGCATACATACTATATTACTTGTGTAACTATGTATAAATTTCTGTTATTTTAATTATTATTTATTAATTACTGAATAAAAAACTAAATTAGGGCATATATAAAAGCTTCATTATGGTTTTAAAAATTCAGTATAAAAATCCCAACATTCTACTTAATTTCTTTAATTTTTTTTAAATACAATAACATATCAGTTTTTACATTTATAGTAGTCTTTTATGATCAAATAACATTCATTTCAAATATTATCATAGATACCATCGTATACATTTTATAAAATAATTAGAAAAAAAGAAAAAAAATATAACTTAATATAATGTTAATAAAGTAATTTGACCAAATAATTATTTTATTAAATTTTGAACTTACAATATACTCATTTTAATATATTGTATCTTCACTTAAAAGTATTTGTAATTAACATTTTGAAATATTATTTCCTCAATTGTATAAAGCCTAAAAAATATTTTAAATAAATGCTTATCAAAATTAACTTTTTAAAAATGTAAAAATGGCTTTATAATATAAAAAAAAAGAAATGTTATAACTATCTATAACAATTTTATATAAGGAAGTTTGTAATAATATTGTTCATATTATATGCATGTATTATAATTGCACAATTTATAAGAATAGTCTTGTATTTATATACATGCAAACATACATGGTAAGTATCCTTGTAATACAAAAGTGTATTTAATTATAAATACATAATTATTTAAATCTTTTTCAATAATACATAAAATTAGGTTACTAAAGATTAAGATTTATAATATTATGGTTTTATATTTATTGATAATTAATTAATTAATGTTATCTTCCATTCTTCAGTTTCAATAATACTATATTTTTTACACTTCATTTTAACATACTTCGATTTAAAAATATTAGAATAAAAATATCAGCAAATAAACATATTAATGATTTAATTTATAATTTATATAATAAAGGATATGTATTAATATGGTTAGTACATATTTTACCTTCAGTATCAGGATACATAGCTGGTAAATGTTCATGTACATGTACTGGCCTTGTTACAACTTCTCGACTCCCAGGTTTTAAAAAGTTTAAATGATTTTCACGTCGAATTGGAAATTTAGGTACCATTATAGAACACGTAACTGAATCTACATTTTTAATATATTCTGCTAATTCTTGTACATCAATGTTCATATGCCGAAATGCTAAACCTAAATCGTTAATATTAGCTTCCGTTCTTCCCACTAAAAAATTATTTACATAAAATATATTAACATTCAAAGAATACTGTTTGATAGCATAGATTGTGTTTCAAAACTGTCATAATTATTTCAATACTTTTTTCAAATACTTACAAATTTCTGCATACTGATGTGTAAGTTTAGAAATTCGTAAGAGATATTCCTGCATGAGATCAACCATAAATTCTAATGGTGTAGAATTAATAGAATGCCATCCAATTGTTTGGCAAATTTGGGCAACAACCATTCTTAAAACACTTCTGCTATATTCTGTTGACATTTTTAACTACAACAAAAACATTAATAAGGAAATCTATTAAAAATGTTTAGAAGAAATTAAAAAAATTCATTAAAGGCCCAAGTACATATTCATTTTTAAACAGTACTTATGAAAGAGATCGCAGGATAATTGGCAAATATTTTACATGTGTTAAAGTCACTTTTAAAATATTTTCTACTTATTCCTGGATACTTTATACATCGATAATATCTGGAAACTAGAATGATAATATATGAAGTCACAATTTTTTAATTTTAAATGACAATAAATAAAATGTAGAAGTCTGTATAACTTTGGAACTATTAAAGATCTATATGTAATTTTTGAAAATGAATAAAAAATTAATCTATTGTCTAAAAGTGAAATAGAAAAAGGAATTGAACTTGATATTGCTTGGCTCCATGGACTTAATATCAACATACGTTTACGTAATTTTATTATGGTACAGTAAAATGTATATTTGAAAGCAGGTATAAAAATTATTTTGACATATGTGATGATTTTAATATCTTATACATTTTACAAATGCAGAGTCAAAGAATATTGAAATTTAATACTGTAAAATACACTTATAGATTTAAAATATATTACATTTTAAAAACCTTGTATACTATTAGATTTGGAACAACATATGAATTTATTACGATAAAAACTAAACGATTTGAAACGAAATAATTTGTTTTGTCTGTAAGAACGAAAAATTTAATATAGAAGACATGTAAATTGTCACTTAAAAGAAAATGTACTTAATACTGATTCTAAGATCCAGATATTAATATTAAAATTGAGTATAAATGTGTTTATACGATTTTTTATTTTACTTACCAATGCAAAAGAAACTGTACAAGATTTGATCAATTTCTTTAGCTTATCAATCTAAAATACATACATTTCTATCACACTATTTAACTTCATTTAGCACTTCGGTGTTAACTTGTGCAATTCACTTTGATAATAATACATATTTTACTTGTGAAACGTAATGAAATGTAAATAACACAATAGGCACAAAACGCAATACGTCTTCACCGCCTTCACATCTTCCCTCGAACGTATTTTTACTCCTCCATGACCACCGATGCATATTATAATATACCGTACACCATGATGGCGGAAGGTTTCTTCAGTCATGAAAGTAAAAAAAATAGCATAATTTTAATGCTGCCTAAGCCCATTTATGTTAATATTTAAGAAGTTGTCAAATATCAATTCTATCGTTGTTTAATTATTGGCATTCTATTTTATAAATTTGTACAATATTCAAATGCACGAATACAATTTCATATAAACACAAATTCATCCCATAAGACATTTTATTACGAAAATTTTATTTTCACAAACACACTATTTTTCTGTCCACAAGCAAATTCTGAATTACACTCCATGTCCATTTATTTTTATAAAGATTATAATACGATAATAATGTATAATATTAATTTTAATATTTTAATGTTTATTAAATCCATAAACTACTAATAAATAGAGTGAGCAGTTTAATATATATAAACTACTAATAGCTTAGAGTGGAAGCTATGATGCAGTAGTGTCATTGTTTTCTTAATGGTGGGAACTTTTAAGATTTACTTTTACAATTATGTCAATAAAATGTGGAAATAATTATGTCATTTAGTTAAAATTTAATTACTATAAAATTTCTTTAACTCATAAACAATTTACATACGTTATAATGATAATAATTCCCAATGCAAAATATAATATAAAAATACTACAATATTTTTGGAGCGAAATCGATTTTTCAATACAAATTTATCTGACATATTTATTTTAATAATAACTACAAATAAATTTACAGCAATTTTAGTAAATACATTGTTTAATAAATGCATTAAAAATTAAATGAAATGTTATAATATAGTCAATTCCACCAGAGAATAGTATCATTGTATGTACGAGTTTGCGTTCGTTTTGCGCATATTATCATTGATTGGTTCTGATCAGCGCATGCGCAGCATGGCGTCAGCTACAAGTACACTCTAGACGTATATACCCGGTGACCTTTTACTTTGTATATTTTCTGTAGCCCTACTTCTCTCCTATATTTATAATTTTCGTCTACTATGTATATGACCAATAAAGCGAAAAGCAAATGATGATATGATAAAAGGAGATGGGGCGATTTCCTAAACTTTGTCGAACTGCGCGAAGTAACTATTCTTTCATTGAATTGACTTTCGATTTTAGAAAAGAACAGTATGGTAAGAAGTAATTCAATTGAATCAGAATTATAGCCACCTTGTGCTGCCCTTCAATGACCAACTTTCTATAGCATTGGCTATATACACTGAGGACAACATATAAAGTGAAAACGGATGATAATGTAGGAAGCGTACATTCGAATGTATCGTAGGTTTCCTTTAGTCAAGGACTAGTATAGGGGGTGGCTCCTTTCATCATTTGCCTTTGAGTTTGAAAGATCAAGTATAGAAATTTGAAAATCCTAAAATCTCCAAACTTTAAAATTTCCAAATTTTCAGCTTTCTAAATTTTCAAATTTCCAAATCCATAAATCTTAATTCTCCCAATCACCAAATTCTTAATTTTCAGGTTTTTAAATCTACGAGTTCCCAAATTTTGTAATTTTCAAATTCTTTAAATTTCCGCATCTTCAAATCCTCAAATTTCTAAATGTTTTAATTTATAGATTTGGAAGTTTGTCAATATAAAAGAATTAAATATCGCACGAGTACCTTATGTACGTTCGCGTCTCTTACGCCATATTGCGCCTGTGCTGATCAGAACCAATCAAAGCCAACATGCGCAGAGTGAACGAAAACTCGTTCAAATTGTACTATTTTTTGGCGGAATCGATATATTTATATGAATCGATTATAGCAATCTGCGTTACAATTTGAATATTGATTTTTGTGTTAATTTTATATGATTATTTTTACATTTTTAGGAATAACATTTGCACATATATAAAATATCATTTTAAGGTGTAAATTGAAACTAAAGTGACCGTAATGGTGTTGTATTTATAAGTTAAGAATTAAACTCATGATTCTTTATTTGTTATTTTAGTATCTTAAAACATGTTTAATAACGATAATTACATTTGTTAATTTAATATTTTATTCTTTTCTAACAGAAACTGGTTTTTATTTAAAATATTTGCTTCAAGCAATACTGTATATAATTTTTGTCCCGACCAGTTAGAAAATTGACCTGTTCATGTGAAATCTTATTTATTTTCTCATCATTCTATTCTTTTCTGTTTTTTGCCTCTTTTAGCTAAATTATTTCTGTTTTTCATATTATTTTTCTGTTTAACATCTATGTCTCGTATTTTCCCATCAGATGTTTTAAGCATTCTCCTTTTTATCTCGTGTAGGTCATAGTTTGTTGCTCTTCCTTTATCTTAATATTTGTCTCATTAAATTCTCATACTTCACCCTCGTTATTATCAGAATAATTACAACTCTTAAAGGTCAGTGACGTGTTCAATTATCCCTGTATAAGTTTAACAGTTAAAGTCTACTATTCTATTATATTACATCTATTTTTGCACACATTTACCTCCATTGTTTAACATATTTGTTACACTGTTTTCTTCCCTCCTTTCTTCTTAACGCTGTTCTCATTAATTGCATCTGGTCTTATTTAAATAACTTCCTTTGCTTTTATTTGTACATATCTTGTATAGTACATTCAGTTCTTATTTGAGAATTTTCTCTTAATCTTTTTCTAGTATCTTACTGCTCTCTACCTTTTTGTGTTCGTATAATTGAAACATTATATGAAAATTAGCAACTGAATTTATTTACAAAGTTTAGCATATTATTTCATAAGAGTAACGATTTTATAAATTGACGTATGCATCTGTATAGTAATGTTTCGCGTAATAATTAAAATGAAGTGAAATCATCTCATTTTTAATTCATCGTTCTGTTCCGATGAAACTGCGCAAGTGAACTTTTCATTTTTTACAAGAATTTTGGAGAAAGAATATCTACTTCCGGCCTGAAGCTATTTAGATCATGTTACAGGAGATTGAAAGCGAGTGCTACCCGTACACATGTATATCTCTAGTCTGCTTTCCTTCTGACCGATTACCTTTCCCACGGCGGCTTATAGGAACATAACTACGTTTATATTACAGTCTGCCGTGTGCATTTAGTCACACGAGCATGCACATGCACGAATAAGCTTAACATACAGATCGCTATGAGAAATTCTTATTGCGAGGGCGATTGTCTGTTGCAATCCTAAAACAACGGCACTGATCTAGTTTGAAAATCGAACGTGTAAGATTCTCAAACCAGAATCTCGACCGTTAGATGATCGAAATAATTATTCATAATCATTCGGTAATTTTTCGTACACCTCATTAAAACGTTATTTTCAATAAACTACATAATTTGTTATTAGAATATAAGCTACAGAATTCTACATATACTCTTGATATATGTATGTCTGTTCTGCATATGTTTTTAGAAAGAGACATTGTTATGCGAACATTTTAGTTTTTTATTATTTTATTGGTTTACTATTTTGATAGTTTGCTAGTTTGGTATTTTGCTATTTTAATATTTTGTTAGTTTGATAGTTTGCTAGTTTGGTACTTTGCTATTTTAATATTTTGTTAGTTTGATAATTTGCTAGTTTAGTATTTTGCTATTTTACTGTTTTATTATTGTACGATTTTACTATTTTACTATTTCACTATTTTACTATTTTACTATTTTACTATTTTACTATTTTACTATTTTACTATTTTACTATTTTACTATTTTACTATTTTACTATTTTACTATTTTACTATTTCATTATTTCACTATTTTACTATTTTACTATTTTACTATTTTTCTATTTTACTATTTTATTATTTTATTACTCTACTGCTCTGCTAATTTGTTATTTTTCTATTTTTTTTTTTCTATATTACTATAGGGCTATAGTGCTATATTGCAATATTGAAGCGTTACCATATTGCTATTTTGCTATACATTATATTTTCCCATTTTCCTATTTTGCTATTTTCGTATTTTTCTATGCTACTATTTTACTATTTTATTATTATACTATTTCACTATTTTATTATACTACTACATTATCATTCTACTATTCTGCTATAATTTACATTATATTTTTAGTACCATGGCAAGGTTTACATTAATAGAGTAAGTGGTACAGTAGCTTGGGCTGGTTATGCTTAATAAGCATAACAGGTATCCGTTTAGTGCACTACTGTATATGTAGTAGTTTCATTTGAACCCTAACTGAACTTGTTTTGAACTATAGGCGCCAAATATTAAAATAGTAAAATTGTAAATTGACACATTAGTAAAATAGTCAAATGATGGAATACTGAAATAGTAAAATAATAACGTATTAGAATATTAGAATAATAAAGCAGTAAAATAGTCAAATACTGAATTCATAAAATAGAACAGTAGAATAGTAAAACTTAATCAAGTTATCATATCAGTATAATAAATTATATATCAAGTTATAATATAAGTTACAATAAGTTATAATAATAAAATTTACTTTAATAAAAAATAGGCAAAGACTGTTCGTTTAAACAGAATAGTAGAACTACTATTCAATGTCACTATAGTAAATAAAAGAGACTTGATTATGATAATTAAATTAAATTGTTATTAGATTAAATAAAAAGATAAATAAGGGGTGCAATTTTTCAGTTGCTAAATATATGGTTCAGATATTGTCACAAATGCGGCTAAGTTTTTAATACAACTAATACCTGATACTCTTTTCATTTAGTACAATAATCAATTCGTTTTGCACGATTGTATTCTGTAGTTCAACCATATTTTCAAGCATTGGTCTAGTTCGTACTGACCCGGTGCGATAGTTTGCTCTCGAATTTCTTACATTCACCGTATGGCGTTCACCTAAGTAAATGATAGAATGTTGTGTTGTCCTCTCGATCAGCTGCCTTTTCGGTATTAATCATATCTTTGTAGACATTGTTTATAAATAGCATCACTCAAAGGGAACTGTGTATAATTGATCATTCGCAAGTCGAACAATGCTATATTTTCAGTGCATTCCCTGTCATGGTGGTTGCCACGTAACAGGCGTCACAAATTTAGTCAAGAAATAAAAGAAGAAACGGAATCCCGAATACTACTGAAGAGTACATCAATAAAAGATACTAAAAACAACTACTAAATAAAAAACTGAAGTATTAGAAAAATCCATATTAGGTGTACTAGGTGTCATTCTTTCTATTTTGGCAATTTTTTCATTTTTACGAATTAATAAAATTTTGTAAACTTTTGGTACAAATTTTAGATACATTGGGAATGGTGATTGTAAAATATATACCTGGTACCATTTTAGATGATTTCTTGAGACTACCTTTTCACAACACTATATCTCCGTTTTGAAAAATTTGTCAATAAAAGAAATTGTTAATCTTGTTCAGAATATATATTTTTAACTATGAAAATGTAATAACACAATGAAATGATTCTACTAGTTTTTTAGAAAATAATTCTCAAGAATTTACCTTTTTCTTTGCGTCTATCAAAGAGTAGATATATACCTCATAAAATCATATTACATAATAATTAACATATATGTAAAATTTTCAGTTTGTTTAAATATAATGGTACTCATGTAATGTGACTTTCTTTATAAGAACACTATGTAAAACTACATATATTGAATATTGTATAAGATGTATTGTTTTATTCATTCCAATCTCCATTTGTATACTTACTACAGGAATAACAATAAGTCCATGCGTCGCTGACTCTACGAACAGATCCTCGGCGTTTACAAGAAAGCATAATACCAGGAGCGAGTTGACGAGGAGAATAAAAAATTTCTGAACTCCTGTTTCGCTAGTTTACGTGACCAATTCTTTATTTTGTTATTTAGAAATGAAATGGTAAACTGGTTCTACACGAATTGTGCCAAATGTGTACGGTACCCCATACACTTGAGATTTTGTCGTGTGCAAAATTCAAGATTTGTGAATTTTTAAAGTACTTTAGTAGTTATTATTTCACACTTTCTAAATTTTCAGAAGCTGAAATTTTCGTGCTTCCAAAATCTGAAATTTTCAATTGTGAAGAATTTACAATTTTGTATCTTGAAATTTCTATACTTTCAAATCCCCAATTTCCCGATTTCCCAACTTATCAATTTCCTAATTTCCCAATTTCCCAATTTACCAATTTCCCAATTTCACAATTTCCCAATATCCCAATTTCCCAGTTCCCAATTTCCCAATTTCCCAATTCCCCAAATTCCCAATTTCCCAACTTCCCAATTTTTCAATTGCCTAGCTTCTAAATTTCCCAATTTCTCAACTTCTTAATTTCCCAATTTCCCAACTTCTCAATTCCTCAATTTCCCAATTCCCCAAATTCTCAATTTCCCAATTTCCCAACTTCTCAATTTCCCAATTCCCCAAAATCTCAATTGCCCAATTTCCCAATTCCCCAAATTCCCCAAATTCCCCAATTTCCCAATTTCCCAAATTCTCAATTTCCCCAAAATTTACGTATAACAAAACAAGTTCAAAAATTCGAACTCTACACTAAAAAAAAATTTTGTCCCCCAATCCTAATATTAAACCGATACAGTTTGTTTAAACAAGCGTCATACATCTCCAACAGTAAATTTACCTGCGTAAATTTCTCATCAATATCAACTTGTTAAAGCCGTTAGTTATAAACAACAAAAACCATGTAGTATCACAAAAACAATAAACAAGATGAGTTTAACATAAAATTACTGTTTAAAAAATATTATTTAACACCAGTATTAATTTCCGTGTACATAAACAATTGTATGAGAACGATCAACGTCGGATAATCGGTGGATTATGCAATCCACTCGGCTCGTTGTTTTTCGCGGTCTGGGCGATCGTATTTCATTAGAAATGTTTCGGTGTGTAGATATATATTTCAAAACTTTGCGACAAGCATTGCTGGAAATCTATCCTAGGATGTTTTTAATTTTCACTTCGTAATCGTCAAATTTCTTGTCGCATACTCGGTGAAATGTATTTATGTCGACCTATTTTAATAAAGTGAATGTAGCAGTTCGGAAGCCGGAACTAATCTGTGTATACCAGTTAAGTATAACTATTTTTCTATCGGTTTTTAACTGCATTTTGAAATATTGTGAACTTTGAGCTTCGTGTTTTTGAATTCGTTCCAGTTGTCGAAAATGTTTGGAATGCGAATAAAACCATTTTATTTTGCATCGTTAAATCCATTTTCAACGAAATGAGATTGCTGTTTGGTCTTGAATATAATTGTTAAATACGGTAGTCGTGAACATAATAGTAGATTTTTTGTGAAAAATGTCAGATATATTTTTAATTTAAACTATAGTTCAAACTTGTTAAAAAATACGAACACCTAATAAATTGTTAAGACATTTACTTCATTCATTTATTTATATTTTTCATAATGTTCATAAATATACGAATATTTGTGTAAGAATGTATGCTTGGCAATTAGGTTGAATTATTTCATTTCATTTTGAAAGTCAACAATTATGTGGAAAGCTACATGAAATGATATTATGTCGTACATTCATTCATCAACTATTCTTGACATTCAATTATAGTAATTCCTTATTTAAGTGATTTTGTATTCCATATCAAGTAATTTTCTCGTTTACATAGACTTTATTATTTTAAACAAACTTTCGTACAAAAGAGTTCTACGTTTACTTAAGAAAAAGAATGATCTATTTTCACTAATTACACATTAGAAAAATATGTTATATTTTAATTACATTAACAAAATATAATTTGTATTCTCGCTTTTATTATACTCTTTCGATTCAGTCATATTTATCTGCAAATAAAGAAAGAAAGAGAAAGAAAAGATAAATGGAAAATAGATGAAGAGAAAGTATTGGCAGAGGATATAAACAAGAAAGCTGTCCACAAAATTTAACCATGCCACAAATGAAACATACGATCTTACAAAAATCTGTATCTATTTTATATATTTTTGCTATGCTATTTTAAGAAGTTTAATAATTACTCACTGTTTGTAAAAAGTATAAGCCGTTAGATAACAGATAATTTACAAATGACGATTCAGAACACTTTTACAAGAAATAAACTGTGATACAGTGGTTTAAAAAGGATGCTGAATTTCCTTGATACATCTGTGCATTTTGTATTATTGAGTAATCGTTTCAGAGAAAGTATATACAGGAAAGAAAAGTTATTTGTTATGACTTTCACGAATGATTCTACGTATTTGAATTGACGAGATCCATAAAAACAAATGAATTGGTACATATACCCTTATGAGAAAGCAAAAAGATAGAATCATTTTGAATAGTAATATTATATTTTAATAATATCAGGTATCAAATTGAAAGATTAAATAACATGTTTTAGACAATAATTTGATAATGTGATACACTATGTACAACCAATTTTATTCATATTTAATATACTACGTGACTGTTTGAAGACTTTCTCCAGGTTTAGATTTACGATCTGGGTTTTTCTTATGTCTCACCTAGGTTCACGTTTTCCCTAGGTTTTTCCTAGAATTCTAAATCTGGGTTTTATATAGATCTGCATTTTCCTAGGTTTAGTTTTTTTGTACGTTGAGGTTTCCCTTTGAGGTTTTCTCTAAATCTTGTGTCTTTCTAGGTCCAAGTCGTATGTAGGTCTACGTTTCTCTATTTGTACACTTTCCTCTATGTTTTTCTTAGGTTTAGGTTTTATTTAACTTCCAAAACTAAAAGCACAATGGCTGAATTGATATTCAAGTCACTTAAGTCAACATTTAAATTATTTAAAAGATTTAATGTATATTAAATAAAAGATTTTAATGTCATTATAATGTCTCATCGTTTTGTAACAACGAAAATAATTAAAATATTTTTAAGTCACCATGTATATTATACTTATATTTTACTACTGAATTTACATTTTTACAAATGGATCTACATATTTATATTTTATTTTTAGTGTTGTTATTGAGCACGTGTTAAGTACAATAGTGCAGGGTTGTATCCAGCTTCAAATTATTTATTTTGTTATTTGATGAAGATAAAGAAAATAGCTCTAGAAGAAGATTACATTTCAAAAGGACAATTAGACTATGGAGGGTGAAGGTCATCTCAAGGTCATATCTTTTAAAATTTAATAACGACCTTTACTTTTTTAAACGCAACCACACCTTTTCTGTATACGTGAATTTCTGGTGGAACAAACATTTTATATAAAAGGGTATTAATATACAATTGTCAAAAAAATCCAAAATTTGAGAGGTATTATTTTAAGAAATTAAATGTTTCGTTTGGGTACATACACAAGAAAGATTAAAATATTTCTCACTTATAGTAATAATAATTTATCTATATATTTATTTAGTTAAACACAGATAAACAGATTTCTTTTTGTATGGAAATAGTAATGGTACCCTGTGTTATAAAGTTACACAATAATAAATAATAGTTTAATAAATAGCAGTGGCAATATATTAGAAATTTCATTCCTCTAAAAATTCATGAGAAATTCGTACTAAGACATTTTACCCTCTCCAATCGCCCCATGAACAAAAGAATTAATAATTCCATTAAATCAGTCACAACATCGCAATACAATACCGTGTACGACCTTTAAATATAACAGATAACTAAAAATACTTTCGTGTCTTTAAAACTGAAAGTGAACGGTACTTGTACGTCCACATGAAATTACCCAGGACATTGACCTTTATTTTATAACACATGTCAAGATCATCGAGATCCATAAAGTGCACTTAATTCCATCATTAATTACCGTCGATACTCCGGCTATAAATTATTTTTTGCAAAACGATACGGATGTAAAGTCGTCGTAAGATCGATACGCATAAATTTGATTGGCACAATACAATTAGAAGTGTGAAGTCGTAATCGTCATCATCGGGGATAATGGGAATCGTAAAATCGAAATGTATATTAATGTCTTTGTTTCCTGCACTTCGTGTATCCACGATGGTCTACACTTAGAAACAGTTCGCCGTGGAAAAGTGGTTAACAACCCCACCTGAACTGCCGGGCGCGGCCTTTCCCCTTCATCTATAAAGCCACTTGGAAACCATTTCCACCGAACATTCACTCAGCGCTTCGTCACTCATTTGTTCACCATGTGGCTGCTTATCCTCGCAGGTGAGTGTGCTCCGTTACTTTTTTTTTTAACGAGGAAGTGCATTTTGGTGTTTATCTGTGTTAATGCGTTGATTGGAACAGTGAAGATGGACGTGTGCTGTCAGACATGTTGAAACACTAATAAGTGTATGACCCTTCAGAGTTTACTCCTTAATAAAATTCAGAATTATCGATATCCTAACTCCTGAAAATTTCATTTCAATAGGAGATTATGTAATCATATTGCGTTAGGTCATTTTGCAATTTTACCTTTAATGAAATGGAAAATTATTCATATTTCGACGGTTTAAAATTGATGTATAAGGAAGTTAAGAATTATTTTGATTCTTAAAAATTTAGTTTAATATTAGTTTAATATTATGTTGGTATATTTTAGCGTTTAATAAAAGTATTAGATAATTTAACTGAAAATTTTCATTCAATAAAGTTAAGAATTCTTAGTACTTTGATTTTTAAATATAATTGGATAATATTATAAATGTTCAGAATTTACATACAACAAAGTTAGGAATTATTAATATTTTGCCTCACGAAAATTTATTTTAGTAAATTATTAATCAAATATTATATTTGGACTCATTTTGTAATTTATGGAACTTGCAATTTTAATAAAATTAAGATTTGTTAATTCTCTAATTCTTATAAATTTAGTAGATCATTAATAAAATTATATTTGAGGGTTTTATTGAACGTACCCTGCAGAATTTTAAAACCATAACGTGATATAGTAGATGAAGAGAAAGGGGCGAATAAGGGTATAAACAAGTACAGATAGAATTAATTGATATTCAAATTTTAGTTTTTTAATTATCTTAGATAATTACTACAATAATATTTATAACTTTTCCTCTTTTGTCAAACTGCGATTATTTATTAACATTTATACTTCATTTTCGCAAATATATTCAATACAAGAAATTATTAACGCGTTAGGCGCCATTTTGGTCACCAGTGGCTCCCTATTACCATTTTAATCTACTCAAATAATTCAGAAATAAGAGCAGTAAGATATTTCCGAATATTATTACAATTACATTTAAAAAATAATTTTTAAGAATAATTAATAATTTCTTTTGTTACGTGTCTGATAAAATATGGATATATTGACTATCACGGTCAACGTGTTAATAGAATTAAAATTAAAGTGTTGAAGGTACGAATACTCTTAAGTCGACAAACAGAAATGTTGTTCATACTTTTTTCTTCTTTCTGGTGTTGACACCTTGATTGCCATAGTGAAAATAGTCGTGTGTGGTAAGACACATTGAAAGTCTAATTATTTACACTTTGAAGGCCACATTTTGCAATCTGACTCTTGCAATTTTATCTTGACAGGAAATTTACGTTTGAGTGTTCCATTTATTGTTTACTGCAAAATTATTGATTTTTAAAAATTAACATTTCATAAAAAGAAAAGGATATGATACAAAGGGTTGGGGAATAATTGAACAAGTTATAAATTACAGATAAAAATGTATAATTATAAATTAGGTAGCGGGTAGTATTTTGAAAATAAAATTGATAAATTTGTTAATATAGCTTAAATAACAAATTTGAAATTTCATATGATTATAATAATTATGAAGGATATGATTCTTTAATTTTTTCATTTTAATATTTTGTTTAATATCATTGATCCAATTAACAATTTTTTTTTTATTAACTTATTTATTCTAGTATTTATTTATTTAAAATTTGAAATGTTTATGACGAAAAATTTTTGTTAAAATGGTAAATAATAAATTCTTATTAAAATAAGAAAATAATGCCATATTTTAGTAGAAATAGTTAATAAGTTTGTTTCAAAGGAAGAAAAAGGTACATGCTATGGGATCGACATGTATGTTTTACTGACACAGATATGTTAGATGACATAGAAGATGAAGTATATACATTATTGCAACACCTTTGTTCTTATTTACGAGCGTGGGAAATGTTTAGTTTGATACAGTTTGCAATCTATTATCAAGTAATGTTCACAGTTGAACCTTTCAAGATGACCTTCGATTTTTTTTACTGTAAATTTGAAAAATTATTGAATTGCTTTTGTTAAAACATATATCACTTTGCATTCTTCTATTTTTATAACTTTTTGTATTTCATCTATTATTGACTTTTCATGTCTTTAGTATTCAATTACTATCTAGAAATAATTATAATAATTATTACATTAATTTATATTCGTATTTAAAATATTAGGATACAAACTTTGCAGATATATTATAAAAATTATTACTATTTAGCACTGATTCGTATAATTTTAAATTACTTTATCTTCTTTATATTTATTCTTTTTTTAGTTTCTATTTTAGTTTTTATTTATTTCTTTTTTATTTTCGTTTCATTATTTATTTATCAATTCTACTAGTTTTGCTGTAGGAACAATAATTCTTTTACACAATATTACTTTTTTAATAAAAATATTGAGCTAGGTATTAATAAACTAATTTTGCAGAAATATTGCAAATATTGTTTAATATTTGGACGAATAATTTTAGACTCATATCAGCATAAATTAAAAATACTATCGAATATAATATTACTTTATAAAAACAATTCTTTATACAAAGATAGTTATTATTAATTATTAAGTTAGGCAATTTAAAATTGTTTATTTACATAAACATACAAAATTAAGGATAAGAATCGTTAATTTTTAAACTTAAGCTTCTCTTTATTTACATAAATGTAGAATTATTGTCGTGGTAAGAACAGTTCATGGAATAATGTCAAGATGTTGTGTTCTCAAACATTAAGAACAGCCAACAGGACTTTCCTTGATTCGTCAGATAAACTGGTGCGTACGGGCATTGCATTCGCATTAGAAACTTACTTTCTGGACAACTTGCTTCACTTTCGCGTGTCAGTTTATACAAATATATAGGGTGTCCCGTGCAACTGTCACCACGAAACTGCAGAACTTCCTATTCAATTTTGCAGAAAGTCAAACGAATCTTTATAAAATTCGTAAACACATGCTGTTTTCTATTTTTTTCTTAAAATTAAAACATAAAACATAATACTGTCCTCTGTTTTTTTAAATAAAACACCACACCTAACTTCAAATCTGTTTTACGCGTAACTGAAACACTGTAATAATTAAGACAAAGAAAGCAATAGAAATAATAACTGTTCAATTATATAACAAATATAAACGCATCTTTTAATATAATTTAATTTAAAACAAATATAATGTAATGAAATTAAAGTATTTTAATTTAGTTTGCAAAGTGAATCAGTTTGAACCATATAAATACAATTGATTATTGTATTTTAATTTCCAACCTTGACTTCACTTTACCAAAGAATGTTACAATTGTAAATATCTTAGATTATCGGAATGCTGATTGTGATATTGTATCATGGTAATAACAGCGATTACTGAATAATTGTATTATTTTGCTGCAGTTTTATCACGAACGGACACGCTTTCTCTGCTTATCGTAACGTAATAATCACACTTGACATTAGTGAAATCTGTTATGGGAATAATCTGAAAGAGAAGATGATATTGTTACGCGTGTGAACCTAATTAGTGAATAATGATCTTCGGCGTGTGTGAAAAATACCAGCTTCGAATCTTCTCAGGCGTGTCATGTAAATTCTATTAAAATCTTTTTCTCTTATCTAATTTTGTTGGGACTGAAGATCTATTCTGAAGAATACGATTTTTATAACACCGTTATTAATAATAGACAATGCATATTATGATCATACATATGTGTACATGCTCTTGCTAGTGAAACGGAAGAGAAATCACAAAAAGGAAAAGAAAGTCACAGAAAGAATAAAAGAGGGAAAGAACGGTCACTTTTTAAAATGTTATTTCTTCATATTTGTTAAAATATATTTACTTGTATCTTTTATCAACATATTAATAGTACTAATGATTACTAATGAATTTTATATAAATGAGGATATATGTAAAAATATAATAGAGTAAATTACTACACCTATTAACATATAACTAAATACAATACAATTAACATATTTACCTCACTTAAAAATATATAAATATATAAATATTCAATCGAATTAACCTATTAAGCATAACTGCACTCGTTATTACATGGTAATAAGGTTTAAAGGTTAAAATACGTAAGCTTTTAAATGAAAAAAGCTATTGAATTTCATGCAAATAAAGACGAAACCGTTACGATGTTTTTACTTTCACCTTTTATTTTATTTCTTGCTTTGAATAGCTGATAGTGGTCAATTGTGAATAGAATTACGCTTAATGGTACATTGACTAGGACGAAAAAAGTAGACATTGACGTATCACTTTCTAGTTTCCTGGAATTCGTGAATAAAATATATAATATTGCTAGGATAATGACGCATAAAAATAATAATTCCATAAGATTACAAAACCATTCTCATATTGCTATATTTCTTGCACAAATTGTACAAGTTTATTACATTACACATTATACAAATTTATTATCAATTGTAAATTTGTATTATTCATGAAATAAATATTACATAGGGTGAGCCAGGTTTTAACAAACGTTATTCTATGGGTCAAAGTAAAAAAAAAGTTGTATAAATACGTCTTTCAAGCTTGATTAATTTATAATAGTACAGTAAAATAAAAACAGTAGCAAACTCTCGGTTAATTCGATGCAAGCAGAATAGACACAGGAACACAACAGCAATATTTACGTTTGCTCTGTTTATATGAGCTGTGTTTACTACCTGAGTTTAACTTGTACCACTCTCTAATAAATGCATAGACTTCATACAGAAATGGCGCAGTATTTACAAATTTGTAAAATAATAAATTTTATTTTCTACAGATACCTTGTAGTATCAAAAAAGGCGGACATTTTGAAATTGAGTATTAATTGTTTCTTGCACAAATATTGCTGATCAGTTTCTGTATTATATCGAATTATACAATATTAATTTTATCATATACATCATATTACTATATTATATTATTTGTACACAAAATAACAAACTCAGTAATATAAAATAATTTTCTGCAATATAATTGAAATATTATCTTATACAATCATTATTATACTCACAAAAATTATTATTTATAACATTACTATGCCATAAAAGATACAATGTATTATGAAATCTCTAAAGAATAAATAACTATAACTACGTAATAATTTTCTTATTAACATTTCTTTCGATAAAACTTAATCACACGTACTGTCCGTTTTAATTTATGTGAACTACTAGATTTCTATCGAATAAAGTTAATACATGAATTATAAGAAAGTTCCGAGTTTTCGAGTAAGAGATTAAAAAGTATACATTATATTAACCCTTCCACAAGAATCCGATTCTCCTTTGCCTGCACTGTAATTAAAGTAAATGTAGTTATCTCGGCCGTTTAGAAATCGTTTCCACTATAAAATTCGTGTAATAAACTTCACTTTCATTTCAAGAGAAATCACAACCTCGTCCTTGATGGTTTCTTATTGAATCGGATTTTGAAAGAGCCACGATATTTTTCATCGATTACTGAGGTTCAATTAGTCATGATAATGAGAAGCAAGGATGTGGAAGTCATAGTGGATCGGTAGTTATCATTCATCTTTCGAGTCATTATACGATTGCATCGGTTTCCGGTGAAAAGTTTTCCAGATTTGCGTAACATTTTTTTGTTCTCTTTTACTTTCAAGCTTTTCAAGTATAGGAACACTTCGAATACTTTATGTGTCACTATTTTGCAGTTTAGAATTAAATATTTACAGTTAAAATTAATATTTTGGAAAATCTAGCAAATAGATAAATATATGTACCAAACAGAATATTAAAATACTTATATATTTAATAAATACTAGATTTTAGTGTTTTGAAATTTAGCATATGTGTAACATAGTATTTTGGAATTTAGCACTCTGCAGGATTGAAGATTCTAAAATTTAGTACCTTGGTAATAAATACACTTATTAGGATGCAAAATATTGAAAAACTTATGTTCTAGATAGTAAATACCGAAAAACTAGAACGTAGTATTCGATACAAAAGGCTAATTTGAAAAGCAATCACTCGTTCTCTATAAATAATGATAACAACCATAACGGGTCAGATACTTATACAAGAGAACTAGCAGTCCCTTTCATTTACCCAGAGAGTGGAAAAAACTTGGAAACAATTCTTTGTTCGAGCAAGGCCGTGTCCTAGAAATATTACACAGAATAGTGCCTTTTAAAATTCAGTCTTTGTAACGAGGCATTGCTTATTCATGATTTTTTCTTTTATATAACAGTTATGAAACGTTATTCGATCATTGTAATTGGATTAATTTAGTTCTTCTCTCTATAAACATAAGAAAGAACTTACTTAACATGTTTAATCAGAACCGTGAGAAATGCAGCGGCAAAATATGAGAACAAGATTAATTAGAACAGAATAATCCTGCAAACTCTCTAGCTACATTTTTGCAACTGGCAAATTAGCTGAGTTTACAATGATAATTGCAGCAATTTATTATTGAAAGGAGTACATATTTCACTTCTGATATCGTAAAGAACTTCTCTGAGAATTGATTGAGGAAAACCTACATCATAAATTAAGGTGCTCATTTGAGAAAGGATACATTGCATCCTTTTTCATAAAAATGTTTCTTTTTTAAAAAAATTACTCAAGCTATACATAAGGAACGTTAATAATGCATAAATTAGGCAGATTAATTGTATAATGCATAAATTTTAAATTTTGTTTTAAAAAATCGACTTAAACTATTATTTTAAAAAACGTCTCCCTTTATTATGGAATTATATTAATTAATTGATGGTGTTAACACGCAATGAAAATATGCGTTACTTAACCTTTTATATTTTAAAGGATTTATATTTTAATATTTTAAAGGATTATATTAATATTAACTGATGGACTAACACCTATAAAAATAATATGAGTTATTCACCCTTTTTTTTATTAAAAAAGAATCTTAGGATTGAAAATGTAGTTAGATAACAGCACTTAAATGCTCCGAAATGAAAGTTTTTCTTTCGTTTTGTAATCGAAACGTTATAACTTTATACGTTACGATAATTACGAGATAAAGAGAATAGAAAGATAAGTACAACTTTGTAGGATAAATTCGATCAGCGAGGAAATATTTAATGAATGCCTGCGTAGCAGCTAACTCGTATGATTAAAGGAAATAACAGCGTTTCAAAAGTTGCAAGATAATTTGTACGCAGAAATCGGTATCGAAGGAACTGATCATTACGGAACAAACGGAGAGAACGGTTCAAAGGTCAATCGGTGAAATTCGAGAAGCGGATCTTTCAAAATCACGTCGCTATTGCGTTTGATGCATTTGAATATTAAACAGATTGAAATCAAATTAGCGAATGGAAATATTAATCTTTACCAATACATCCGCAAATTTTTTAGATTTATATGTCAGATTACTGCATATTAACACATTAAACATTACATTAAGCATCACTGCCGTCACAAAAATACAGTTCAACAAATGAAAGAAATTTAAACAATTGTAGATAGTATTACCATTATATTGTACTAACTGTGTAATGTTTCAAGTGAAAAATTTACATTGAAATAAATAATTGTAGTCTGATCATGAGCAATAAAACAAGGATACTTTATATAAATTAGATTTTCAATAATAAATGGTTTAAACTTGATTTAAACTTAAAATGTGGACTTAGGAAAATCTTAGCTTCAAAATAAACATTTGTACCCTGAGCAAACTTAGATCTAGGACAAATCTAATTATTGAGAAAATGTAGATCTAGATATATTAAAGAAACACTTGGGCACATAGGAAACGTAGATTTTGAGAAAATATAGATCAGGACAAACTTAATTATTGGAAAAGTCAAGACCTAGATAAATTTAAATCTAAGAGAAACTCAGACCTAGAGACAATGTGGACTTCCGGAAAATGTGGACTTAGGACAAACTTAATTATCTGAAAAATCAAGAGGCAGGTAAATCTAAATCTAAGAGAAACATGGACCTAAGAAACCGTAACTGTGAATTTGTAGACCTAGGACAAACCTAATTATTGCGAAAATGCAGACCTATATGAAATCAAATCTGTCAAACCTGAAGTTTAAATCTGAGAAAAACTTAGAGACCGTAGAGTTTGGGAAAATATAGACGTAGAACAAACCTAATTACTGAGAAAATTCAGGCCTATGTGAACCTAAATATGAGAAAAACTTGGACCGTATACTTTGGGAAAATATAGACGTAGAACAAACTTAATTATTAAGAAAATCCAGACCTATGTGAACTTAAATATGAGAAAAACTTGGATCCAGAGGAACCGTAGACTTTGGGAAAACATAGACCTAGGGAAAATCTCAACCTAGAGAAGAAGTAGGCTACACTGTCTCCGCTCGTAAAGGACAAAACCGAAAGCAAATGGTGGGAGGCTTCCCTCTCCGCCATTACGGAGCCTACGTTGCAGCCGAGTGTACATATTAAGAAACGCATAAAAAGCAAGATTCCGACATTGCTGGATTTATTTATTCATGGAAGATGCAGATTGATCAGTAATATCATGAAAAAATCATACGTAGGTGGTAACATGGAAGTATAAAGCTTTAATTAAATAAGATTTGTTAACCGGAGGTTGTTACTTAACTGTCTTTCAGCTGAAGACCCACAGCTTATTACTCAACGCGAGCAAATTGCTTGTATCCGCGTAATTTCTTGCGAGGTAACAACAAAGGAAAAGGAGATCCAGTGCTCAAGTTTCCTTTTTCTTTGCTGGCTAAAACCGAGATTTTCCAAAGAGGAAAACGCATTAAGTAAACACTCGGTATAGAGACGGTTTAGCAATCTTTTTCTCACAGTGTAGAAACCTTTATGATTGTTCATCTTAAGCTTTGTTCGCTACTTTGTGTGAAACGATTGACGAACAAGAAAATAATGAGATGACATTCCTGAAGATAATTCAACTCCTTTTTAATATCGGTTTAAAAAAAATATCAATTTTAGCGTTTTAAATGTTATTTTAGGTATGTTTTGCTATAGAATATAATTTAATTTGTTCCTTTGTAATATTAAGTAAAATTGAATAAAGAATTGATTTTTATAAATATTAATACCTAAATGAAATTTTAAGATATAATTTAATATGTTCTATTTTTAATATGAAATATTATATAGTGTTTATGCAGCATATTACATATAAATCAATTTATGTCAATAACAATCACATATTTGTGTTACGTTAGGGGAGGTATTGCAAATTACTATTAGTTTTATTTGTATAGCTTAAAATGTTGTAATACTATGTAAGGAATAATTTCATAAGTATTTTATAAGACATCCATTAATTTTAAAGTATGTTAATCAAATTACTGAATGAAAAGTGCGCGATTATGGTTCGCCATTGAAAGTAAATTTTTGTATCAATTATGATATAGTAAATTTGTAATTTGCAAAATAATAATTGTAACGTAAGTTACAAAATTTACAGTTAAAATGAAATCAGTATTTTCAGTTTTATGTCAAATAAATAATATTGGTCATGTTTTTTTATTTTTCAAAGTTTGTTGTATTTGTTTTGTATGTCTGTTTTCTTTATAAGTGGAATATTTTGGATAAAATTTTATTATTGTTTCAGCTTTCTTTTACTATTTATTAACCAAATGTTTGCAATTATACATACACGTACTGTAATTAGTGAATTGATATAATTATTTCAAGTGTGCAATTATTACACTAGTCAGTGAAAAATATTGGTATCGAAAGACCGGTTTGCAGCTATTATACCATTATTGTGATTACATTTTTTCGTAAAAGGGATCAAAGAGAGGATATGCAAGATTTTTAGTAGCTCTACTTTCACTATTATTTAGCATTGACCGTCACAAGTAACTAAAAATAGAATAGTTTAATTATTAGTCTTCAAAATATACAAAATAAAAATTAAGTACAGCGTCTTAAGTGCACTAAAAAATTCTAATGGTAAAATTGCAAAATATTCAAAAATTAAAATAGTAAAATGGTGGTATAACGGATTAATAATATAGTGGAAGAATGGAATAGTAAAATAGTGGAATAGCAAAACAATAAAATAGTGAAATAGTGGAATAGCAAAACAATAAAATAGTGAAATAGTAAAATAGTAAAATAGTAAAATAGTAAAATAGTAAAATAGTAAAATAGTATAATAGTAAAATAGTAAAATAGTAAAATAGTAAAATAGTAAAATAGTAAAATAGTAAAATAGTAAAATAGTAAAATAGTAAAATAGTAAAATAGTAAAATAGTAAAATAGTAAAATAGTAAAATAGTAAAACAATAAAATAGTAAAATAGTACAATAATAGTAAATTTGAAATTTTAATGAATTATACCATAAAATACTGAATCTACATTTTTTCAAGATATTTCAATTTAATACATATTCATTTCTGTCTCGTTCGAATGAACATCCCCTTCAAATAGAATGGTAAGACTTCAGTAATTAAATGCTGCTTAACTAATCTATTAATTAAAAATGAAATGTATCAGCTGAATTCATATTTTTACAATCAATTTTCTCTTCGTTAAGAAAAAAATATACAGTAATACCGAAGATAACTGAATCTACGAGAAAGTCTTCCGGTTCAACTCGTGAATGGGTATAATATTCATACGATCTTATTTAGCAGATGCTTGACTTCACAGAACAGATATATCACGCAGGTACACTCTTTCCGCCAACTTTCGATGATTATATACTTTGAAGATCAAAAGATAAACTCAAAAATAATTTATGACTGCTTTGTCTTCACACTCCATAAAGTTCAAGATTGTTGCATCTCATTTTATTTAGGAACATGAAAGTTTAGTAACAAATTGATGGCATAAAAACATTCCAAAACAATACTTATGGTACACCATTTTAAAGCTTGAGACCTGCCAAAAATTACTATCTAAGTGTTCTGCTAAAATTCTTAAAAAAAGATGGCCAATTCTTTGTTGAAATAAATTGCACCCCTTTACAGCTTAATAGTATTTTCCATTAACAATTATTTAATTTTTATAACTTATTTTATAAATTTGAATTAAGTCTATTTATGAAACCTTTATGTAGTTACTTTTGTTAACTTCATATACCATATGTGCAATTTTGTACTACATTTATGTCATGAAATCATATACAAACGAAGCTAATGACAGAAAACGAAAAGTGCTTTTGTTTATAACAGAAATGAAAGAAAAACATTTATTTTATGAAACTGACCTTCGATACTTGAAATCGCGCTATAAGGAAATGTTTTGCTATTACATAGACTGCTTTTGTCATGTGTGTAACTCGGGTATGTATAATGAAAGGTTTTATTAAAAACATCGAAAGCGAATCTCGTGGGAAAAGTTTCTCAAGAGCGCGTAACTTTCTCTGCGTCGGTCTGCTTTCTCAACTCCTTTCCGCCTTTATATTGCACACTCTCAGTCAGCCAGAACGACATAAAAGTCACTTGCAAATTCGTGTGTTCCGCCATTCTGTCCAATCCAATTACGAATAGGTCCATCTAAGCCCTTGCTTATTAGTTACACCGATAATGGTTCTTTCGTTGTCCCTCGTTATATTGCTTTCGACTGTAGGTGTGGAAAATTCTTGGAACTGATAATATATTGGGTTGAACGAGAAGTTCTCTTTTTTGGTGTCGTAGTAGTCGATGTAGATGATATGTAGTACATGACACAATGTAATGATAGGAGATATTACTCGTAGCGATATAATATGTGTAGTTGTGAGGAGTCACAACGTATGGAAATATGTGATGTAAAAAGATATTTGGAGATTAGAAAAATTTGGGAGGCATTTTTACTACTTTCTATAGTGAAATTTCTAGATTTCCAAATTCCCAAATTCTCAAATTCTCAAATTATTAGATTCACAAATACCTAGAGTCCCAGATTCCTAAGTTCCACAATTCCTAGATTCCCAAATTCCTAAGTTCCTAAACTCCTAGATTCCCAAATTCCTAAATTCCCAAATTCCTAAATGCCGAATCCCTAGATTCCCAAATTCCTAAATGCTGAATCCCTAGATTTTCAAATTACTAGATTCGCAAATTTATAATTTCCCAAGTTCCCAAATTCCTAGATTCCCAAATTTCTAGGTTCCCAAATTCCTAAATGCCGAATCCCTAGATTTTCAAATTATTAGATTCTCAAATTTATAATTTCCCAAGTTCCCAAATTCCCAAATTTCTAGATTCCCAAATTTCTAGATTCCCAAATTTCTAGGTTCCCAAATCCCCAAAACCCCAAATCCCCAAATACTCAAATTCCTGAACTCCCGAAGATTTGCATTGAAGTACAAAAATGTCCAAAGACCCCAGTGTCCTACGAAGCCAAATAACTGCCAATAGAATGCTCTAACATCCCCCCAAGTGTGGCAATATAACCAGAATCTGCCATATATGCCTTGCGATGGAGAGTTAATTCCTGAGCGCTAAAAGCCGGATCGATTATAACCTAGACCTCTGAAATGTATTACACAACAGTAATACACTGCCTCAGACTCTCAGATACCTAACTTTTTAAACAAATAAACCATCACTTATTGACCAAGTAACGCATATTTGCAAGGATAGTACAAGCCTTAGAAAATAAGAATGAAAAACTATCTAATATTAAATTGAAACTTTTAAGTCACATTGAGTTAGACCCTTTGTTCCATGATTAATGTTGCTTCATTATAATTTATTTAGTTTTTATGTTATGTTGTAGGTCTTTTAGCGATTTCTGTTGCACAAGAAACGGTTTCTACTGTAGCTGAGAAATCATCTCAAAATGCGGACGATATTGTCATGTTGGAAATCGATGTTAAGGAGCCTGTGAAGAGATCACCGCTTACGGCTAACACCGAATATGGAGCCTCGCCTAATCAATACATTCTTCAAAATGCTGATGGTACTCAAGAGGTAATTAATTATATACATTTACTAAAAGTTCTAATACTTCGATACACACTACAATATATTAAGAATTCTAATATATATAAACAGTATAATACAATTTATTTGCTTATTCATATGGATGAAAATATCTCTTAGCCACTAAAACGGATCCAACAGCCTTGTTTTTCAGTGCTTAGTATATTTTCGTTTTTGTACGTGTGCAGCTGACATAAATAGGCATTCGAATGTACATAATATGGAATACGACCTTGGACTCTAAATTTTTATTAAAACACGGAACTTACTTTCATATCCTTACATTTGTTTCATTTCTGCGTCCCAGATTTAGTTCTCACACGCTTGTCCGTGCCGATACTTGATGAAAATTGAACTCAATAATACAACGAATATTATAAATTTTATTAATTAATGTTTATACTGTTTATCAATCTCTTTTTATTCCTTATACTTCAGAAATTATGCATGTCTGAAAAAGCTGGAATGCCCGTTTGACTTTGAGGTTAGTCTCCATGGCGATTGGGCACAAATGAAGCATACCGCAGTTTTTATCTAACATTACTTTATAAACCCACAAAGTTTTACTGAAACTGGTGCATAATATTTCACGGTGGAAAGAGAACTTATTGACCGCAAAGAAA
This sequence comes from Megachile lagopoda, assembly GCA_036983795.1. Taxonomy (NCBI): domain Eukaryota; kingdom Metazoa; phylum Arthropoda; class Insecta; order Hymenoptera; family Megachilidae; genus Megachile; species Megachile lagopoda. The sequence continues at coordinate 14,858,428 of CM072787.1, forward strand.
TAGTGCAACAATAAGTACTTCGAAATAATAGATACTTTCTTTCAAAACATTAATATTTTGGAAAGATAGATTCCTCAGTTCGTGGTACACAGATTTTTGTACAGATACATTTACACAGATATACATTAAACTAGTTACTACAATATTCATTTCTGTGGAAATATCTAGTATAATTCATTTACCAAGATTAGAAATATTTAGTTAATAATATACCTAATTTAACACAACACGTTAAAGTATTTCGTTTTTATTTTTTAATTAAAACAGCGTTCGTAGTATAAAATGTCTTTTAGCTTAACATCAAATTATTAAATAAATTGCAACAAAATAATTATTCCAGTATATTTTGACCTCCTTAAAAATATAAGATATACATATTTAACATAATATTGAATTGATTTTTTTAATCAATGTTCTTTGTATAAAGTGAGTTGTACTTTTAAGAACAGAGTTAAAGAAATTTGTATTTACATACTTCCTGTGTGTACTAACTTCTTCTGCATGTAACAATGATATGTGATAAGTTAGGTATAGTGACAAGTTTAAGAAGATCCTCTGAAAGCTGTTGATACCAAATTTGATAAACTGTCGATCTATCTGATATTTGAAAAAGAAGGTAAATGCCCTAGGAACAGGCAATATCATTGCCTTTGGTCAACCGTGACTATTGGCCACCTATCACCGATTAACGTAGCAGTCTAGTGTGTAATAGCTACGAGAACTGCACATTTTTCTTTTCTGCTAGAACGGAGGGCTCGCCTTGTTGATCTAGATATTGTGTTGCAACAATTGCGATCGGTTCATTTCAATTAACGTCATTATTCGCCACTGTCATTCCAGTATTCTGTTTTACATACAAAAACGACCATTTTGTTGTCAAAAAAACTTCCTCCTAAAGAATCATTGCGAAATATTACTCGTTTTCGAGTTATAAATTCAAAGACCTATTAATTACAAGTTGACGTGTTAGGAGAAACGAGTACAAGGAAGTTTTTCTGAAGTGTCATTAACCTATTAACAAAGTCTACGTTGCTTCTAAAGGTACATATGTAAATTATAGAGGTCAAAGTTTACCGATAATTAAAGTCATGTTGAAAGAACCTCTATGTCATTTGTTTAGTAATCTGTAGTGGTCTTTCCAAACACTTTCACTGTTGGAAATACCAAATAATGGCAGTGTAACCTAACTTGAAATACTGATATATTTTACATAGAGAATTCTACAATTAATATGATAACGCGTTTTCATTTACTACTAACAGGGACAATACCGTGGATTGAAAGCAGTAAAATGGAGCCGTAATTTCCACATAAATTTATGTTGTAGTATTTGAACCACTTGAAAGTGAGAGGAACTAAATTCCAGAGCACAAGAATGCGTAAAATCTAAATCCTCTTTTGAAAAGTAAAACGAAATATGAAAAATTACTTAGCAATTTTATTATAATTTCTTTAATAAACTACCACAATTAACGCTCGCAATTAGGGAACGTTATCACTGTTAAAATTGTTCTTCGGAAACGATGAAAATTATCCTTAAAAATCGTAAAACTATTCTTTGGAAGTTAATCGTAAAATTCTTCCAAGTTTCAACGTATCAGGCATTATATAATGCATTTAACGTTTGAAAAAAGGTGTAGCTGGAACGTTACGACTTAAAAGTGTCGTATAACCAATGCATTTGAGAATAACGTTCCTGACACGTTTCTAAGAATAAGTAAGAGTTCACATAAAAATAGGAGAATGAATCACTGATCCATAATATCCTGAAGGGGTTTTAAATCTCCTCAACACCTACACCCGTTCATGATCATTCCGTCGTGCTAAACGCGATCATGCTCTGTTGCATAACTTTTACCTTCTAATCGGTTCGACCGACCAGACAAAACCGGTAATACCACACCCAACGATCGAGAATATATCCGTCTACGAACCTCGCGGGTGGTACAGAACATTCTCTATATGGCACACGTCCTTGTGTACCGTTACCGTGATAAGTCATTTTGAATGAATCTTTATCTTCGCTTATGGGTCGTCGACTCGTATTGTTCTATATACAAAAGGTTGTTGTAGCTCGCAACTGTTCTTTTCTTAACTCCTTGCTGTATAATTTATTCGCCTGATGCATCGGTCAGAAACTGACTGTTCACTGCTACGAGTAAAGAAAGTTAAAATGTTACCGACTATTCACTGCTATAAGTATAAGATCTTTCCTTACGCAAATTACAATTTGGCTTAAATTTCAATTGAAGCGTATTAAAAGTTCGAATAAGATTTATCATGTTTGGAAATTTAGAAATTCAAAAATTTCAGATTTGGACATTTAGAAGCTGAAGTGAGTTGTATTTTCATGTTGTATCACAGATTTTCTGCAGAGTAATTCACCAAAAACAGTTATAAACATCTTTAATATAATACTATGTAGATGTAATTATAAAATGCTCAGACTATACATCTGTTCTAGCAGCTGTGCACTCATGAACACCCGTAAATAGTATTCTGTAGACAGTGTATTCTGGTCGTAATAAGCGAAGAAATATTTAGCACCGTTGAACCTAGCTTCGAAAAGCACTACTATCACTGTTCTACATTCCTGCCACTATCACTAGTCGTCAACCTATTCCAAAAAAACCTAATCTAACAATTTGTTCCAGATACCACAGGAGTACCTATCTGTGATACAACAGTACGCTCAAGAACAACCCCAGCCACAACGCAACCCGCAGCCAGCCTACGCGAAACAACAGCAAGCCCTGCAACAAGCTTACTACAACTACCGGAAACCAGCGGTGGTTCCACCCAGACCTCGTCCTCAACTCAGTCCTCAGGCTCTAGCGCAAGCTGAAGTGAACGCAGAAATACAAGCTCAGGTCGAAGCACAGAATCGCGCAGAAGCCATTCGCACTGCCCGTCTGGGCAGTAATCCTCCTCCCTCTTATCAAGCACAGTCCTCCCAACCGAAATTAGGAACTTTCGAGCAAGAATTATTGCAGCTGGTTTCTGCCAATCAGGCCGAAGAGTTTAAGTTACTCCCAACGCAACCCAAAGGCAGCACTTCCGTTTATTCTCAGCAATTAGTGAGTTATCCCGTTCAGTACGCGAAACCAGCTGCACCAGCACCTCAGCTGTCCGAACAGTACCACATCGAGACATCCCCTCCTCGTTATCAGCAACCACAACAACCAGTAGCTTCTTATCAATCCGTCGAGGAACCCGTTCAGTATCAACCCGTCCAACAAGCCAAAGCTTACAACCCTGCACCACAATACGACTATATCGATGACGATGCGCAATTGAAAGCCCTCGAACAGGCACAAGCTCAAGCTCAAGCTCAGGCCCAAGCTCAAGCCCAGGCTCAGGCTCATTCCGATGCACTGGCGTTCCAGAAAATCGCGCAAGCCGCTTACAAGAAGCACCGATACGACGCTTTGGAACAAATAAGAATTCACAATGGTCAGCTGCCTGAAGCTGTAAGGCAACCGTCTGCGCTGGAACAGATTCAGCACGGTGCGCAAGTGAGCAACGCTGGGCGATACCATTTGCAGGAACAATTGACTCCGAAAGGCGCAGAGACCGCGTACAGAGCGAAACTGAAGGCACAAGCAGTTGCAGAAACCGCCGAAGCCAGGAAACAACAACAGGCTGCGGAGTTTAAGGCCCACGCGGATGCCATTCGCAAACTGGAGGCTCAGCAACAGGTCCATCTGAAGATACAGGAGCAAGTTCACAACTACGCGCTGAACTTCGAGAAGAATCTGATGCGCGCGCAGGAAATAGCACAGGCACAAGCCGAGGCTCTCTACAAATCCCAACAGCAAGCTAGAAGTCAAGTTAATAACGAGATCTTGGCGATATCGAAAGGTCAAGTTCAAGGAAAGAAAGTAGACGCCGAGTCACCGTTGTATCATTATACTCTGTCAACGACCACTCCTCTTCCTCTGCTCAACAGTTACTTCACCAATGATCAGTTGCAGAAGTACCAAGCGTCCGGTTCCTCCCATGTCCCCAGATCCGTTCCAAAGCCCGAAAACACGAACCCTGAGTCCGCTATCACCCAACCGCGACAGACGCACAAGTTGAAGATCCCCGCCAGTTCGCAGTCCGTTTATGTCTCCGAGTCCGGTTTGTTGAAGAAGTCGCCCATCAAGTCGATAACTATAGAGGAAGTCATCGAGCCAGATCAACCCAGCGGCCATGCTATACTCCAATCGGCTGCAGCCAAGGGCCGCACTTTAACCGAGGCTGATATTTCGGCCTTGATCAATCAAGGATACACCGTTACTCCTGTACCCCCGGCTGCGAAGCCTCTTCAACAAGTATATGCCGTTGAAAACTCGTCCGCAGGTTATTACACGAAGAAGCAGAAAACTCCTGTTTCTAGACCCGAGTACATAACCTACGAAGAAGTGCTGCAGCGTCCGCGTAAACTCGTCAGGAAAAACAAATCGATCGTGAAGCAGGATGAGAAAGATAGCGATGCCAGTGAAAAAGTTACGTATTTGGTACCTATTGAACCTTCCTTTGGTACACGACAACCTTCCATTAAGCATCAAGAGTAATTCCATCTAGAGATTTTGCTTGTCGCCATTGCATCGGGTACAGGTAACCCTCCTATAGCGCGAGAGTACGGTTAGATGAGAATTCTCTAGGACGTCCTAGGCTCTATCTGAGCTCTCTATATGCCCCTATCACCAGGATCTCCCTAGGTTCTGTCTAAAATCTTATATCCTTTCTAGGATCTTCTAGATTCTAGATTCTCCCTAGGTTCCCTACAAGATCTCTTTAGATTTTCTGCAAATTCTCTCTGGATTAAACCTACGTCACACCTAGGATTTCTTTAACTTTTTCCCATAAGTTTTTCTTGTATTCTTCTCTAAATCTCCCTAAATTCTTCCCGAGATTTAATTATGTAATTATCCCTACGATTTTCGTAGATCTTCCTAACTCCTCGCTGAGTTTTTTCTAGGACTTCATATGAAATCTTCCTAGATTCTACCTAAGATCTCCCTAGATTCTACCTCAAATTTCCCCGGATTCTACCTGAGATCTCCCCAAGTATTCTACACTTCTCCTCAATTAGGGGAGACCCAAATTGCACGTGATAACACAACTGCAATGTTAACTTCTATTTAATAAAAGTAAGTGTAGTGGGACGAGTCTAACACCATTTAAGAAAGTCTAGGAGGATACAAAAGGAAACCTAACCTAAACATCTCACCATACTTTATACATTCCTTACTTTGGTCTATTTCCATGGGGAGAACTACCTTAACCGAATAAAGCAAAAAGATTACTAAAACATTTTTAAACAAATATTTTATCGAACTACAGAAGACAATCGAGTTTTCGTAATCTTTGTGTATCGTCAGATTTCAATTGTCTCATTTTACGTTCAACACAAAATGTCATGTTTGATTAAAAAAAAAAGAGAAAAAATCATTTGAAAAATGACATCTAAAGTAAAGTAACCTAAAATAATTTAAGAAAAGTAACATCTGAAGTAAATTAATTAAACAAAGTATTATATCCCTTGCAATATTTAAATTCAGAATAATATATCATAAAAAACAAATTCACAAAAATTATAAAGTAAAGTTTACCAATTAAATTCATCTTTAAAAGAAAATTGGCGGGAGATGTGAATGCTTCCGCCATTATTAATGTCATAAGAGGACCATGTTTATGAGGTACGCGTTGTAGGAGGGTTACCTGTATAGAATAATGCAGTATGTAATAACATAATTGAAATACGATACTCTGCAGTTTATTTTTCATATCTGTTTCCATATTTTATGGTACTATGCTGAAATTTATTCTGATTTCACTCTACAGTATTCGTTTCATAATATTTATTCTTGGTATGATATGATCGTGTTATAGAATTTTTTCACGCAATATCGGAATTACATATTTCACGAACGTGATTTATAGCTGGATTGAAAGATGAAGCACGTGGAATACATTATTTACACGTTTCAAACTATAAAAATCATATTAAAATGTACGAATGGTTTAATATCTAGATGCAATACCCATAACTCTACGTACACTTCAACTTACATTTTCCTTCCTTTTTTACATTTTTATACCATACACTTGTTTCGAAATACAGTTAACATGAATCAAGCATGTTGATTGACAAACGCGAATGAGTAGATTTGCAGATTGATGAAACAATCTTGAAATATAAAGCTTCTTAAAAATGTCAATCAAAATGAGTGATCGAATTCAATCAAAGCTCCTTCATAAGCACAAGTGTACAGTGGACCTTCGTTATATTGCCACGTAAGAATGGGAAATTTTTTAAATTGGCAATATATCGAGTTGGTTAATCGTTTTATTATTTTCTTGCAATGGTGGTGAAACACCAATTGGTTGCATAAAATTCTGCAGGAAGATGGCAATATAACGAGAGTCTACTTACATGGATTCTTAAAATATCAATTTTGTATCGTAAACGAGTAGAATTCGATAATATTCTACGTAAATATCATTTGTAGACGTTATGTGCTACGGTGCTGAGTCGAATATTTCTTAATTTATACTTACTAATTGTATATACTAGATTTTTTTACTTAATAAAACAGTTCAAAAGTTTCACCTTGACGTGTTTAACATATTATCGTTCCTACAAGCAGTACAACTGTTAACAACGGAGTTCTTAGGGACTTCGTAAAAATTCCCAGATGATTTGTAAAAATTAAATAAAATAAATTGTGTTGTTTTTGAAAATGACTATGATTTGCCGAATTTGAAGTAATCTTAAGTTAATTTTTGGCCAAGCTTTATGATTTGGTTCATCTAACAACATTTGTTGAAAAATTTGTCGATTTTTGCTTCGGGTGCCGTAAGCTCTAGCGACGGCTCTGTCTACAAGTGTTTTATTACTTCAAAACAACGAATTCTCCTTTGCCAAAAGAGAAATTCTTATATAATAAGGTAACAAATGTTAAATTGAATTAATTGTTTGTAATACTATTTTCATAATAAAAATGTTTACAAATCTTGTTTATAACATTCCGAGTGCAATAAACACATCATAACAATTTTAAATCACCCTATTTGTCGAAATACTTTTACTCATTATTTTAATCAATTTGTAATTATATTCAATTACTTTAATCATTTCGATTGTATTTAATTATTTCAATAAGTTTAACTATTTTAATTATTTTAATTAAATTTTATATTTCAATTAAAGTCTGAATAGCTAATAATTTAGATAAAATTCTGAGTATGAAAATGAATTAATTAAATATTGCAAATCAGCTTTCGAGAAAGTTGTAAAATACTTAATTATCCCTAGAATGACCCTAGGTTGATCATGAATCAGAATTATATAACATATAATGGTATTTAGATCAAAGTTACTCGTAGAAATTATCAAAATTACCCTCTTTCGAAATTCCCAATATTATAAATTCTCAAGTTTAGGTTAAGTTTAAATTTCAAGTTAACGTAGGAGTGTTCAAGTCTATATTTAAACTGTCAGCTTTCCAAACTAAAAAATGTTAAAAATCTGTAAAGTTAGAAATTGTTCAAATCTTCAAATTTGTAAAGTTAGAAATTGTTGAAACTTTCAATTCTATAAAGTCAGAAATTGTTCAAATTTTCAAATCTGTAAAGTTAGAAATTGTTGAAACTTTCAATTCTATAAAGTTAGAAATTGTTCAAAGTTCAAATCTGTAAAGTTAGAAATTGTTGAAACTTTCAATTCTATAAAGTCAGAAATTGTTCAAATTTTCAAATCTGTAAAGTTAGAAATTGTTGAAACTTTCAATTCTATAAAGTTAGAAATTGTTCAAAGTTCAAATCTGTAAAGTTAGAAATTGTTGAAACTTTCAATTCTATAAAATTAGAAATTGTTCAAGTTACAAATTCTATAAAATTAGAAATTTTCAAATTAAGGGACTCTGTCAGATTTGTAGACATTCAAACACTGCACAGAAGGATCCCTTCCTATACTGCCGATTGTACAGCTACAATCATTGCAATATAACAAATATGAACTGTAAGAATCGGTACCCATTACTTATTTAACATAATAACCACAGTGTCAACAATATTGCATTTTACCTCGGGCCCGTAAAATCTAGGAACGGCATTGCATGCCAATAACAAAATATTCGCTATTCCTAGCTCCATAAAGAGGTTCTTTATTTTTACTGAAAGTATTTTTCCCAAGCTACAACCAGTTCCTGTCTATTACCAGTTTTTATCTTTAGCGACTGAGTCTGCAATGTGACACATTTTTGCTGCAGTTCACATAATTCTAACAATTGCAGTATTTTTAATGAACCACAATCCTTTCTTTAAAATAGAAACGTATATACCAGGTATTATTTCTGTTTTTATAAACAGGACCTTGATTTGCAGTTGTATGTGTAAAGCTCGAAAAACTCTACATACCGCTCTGACCACATATAATTCAAACTTTTGCTACTATGTTAACTCTCTGACAGCACTCAATTGGAAATTCACTTGTCACTCCGTTTTTTATTCTTTAACATAAAATAAGCTGATGTAATTTTAAAATATCACGTTGTTAACACTTTCCTAGATCATGTAACAAAGTTTGATAGCATAGTTTGAAGTTTGTTTCACAGCATTTCAAATAAAAGTTTACGATGTCGTATGAGAAATCGAAGGCGCCACATATAAGTACATATGTGATGCTGGTAGGTTCCGATCGGTTTGCACATGTTTATGTAAATTTATACAGGGGGAACTCGATTAACCCATTTTAGACCATTTCCACTAGTTATACCAAGTTTCATTTACAAAAGGTTAGTCACCCCATAGTCTTTAAAATGATAAATAACTTTAACAGTTATTTTTTTGAGAAGTGTAGAAGATAAGAAAATCGTTTTTGTACGAGTTTGTAGAATGAAGTTCCGTCTACAGATTCGAATGTTGAGATTTAGAAAGGGAACAAAATGGCGGCAGAGGTGTTAGAATGCAAGAATGCTGCACATGATGCAGTTTTTTTCGATGCAAATCTCGACAGATACAATTGTTATCTTAAGCAAAAGATGTTGCAATTTTTAACACGTAAATTTTTCTAGAAAGTACTTAAGAATTTTACAATAATTTTTATTGTTTTTTTTAAATTCATATTTTTATGTGAAATCTCCAAATCTACCAGCTGCTAATATACAAATTCCTCAATTTTTAAATCCCAGATTCTAAAATTTTTTAATTTCTAACTTTCTAAATTTTAAAATTGTCAAATTTACAAATCCTTAAATTTCCAATAAGTCAAATGTTCAAATTCTCAAATTCCCAAATTCCTGAATTTCTAAATTCCCAAATTCCCAAATTGCCAAATTGCCAAATTGCCAAATTCCCAAATTCCCGAATTCAAAAATTCTCAAATTCCCAAATTCCCATATTCTCAAATTCTCAAGTTCCCAATTTCCCAAATTCCCAAATTCCCAAATTCCCAAATTCCCAATTTCTCAAATGTCCAAATTCCCAAATTCCCAATTTCTCAAATGTCCAAATTCCCAAATTCCCAAATTCCCAAACTCTCAAATTTCTCAAATTCTACATATAGAAATTTAATATTTAAATTTGAAAGTTCGTATATTAAAAGTTTTGCAAATTTCTATATTTTTAAATTTGAATACTCGTCAACTAAAACCCAACGAGTAATAGAACCTCATTATTACACATTATACATATGTATACATCAGCAACTTATCCAATCAATCTCGAATAAGTGAAACCGTGGATATTAAACCCACGATTACGGGGATCCCACTACACTAATTGTAAGTTAATCATATGCTTCACAACTACAATTGCTCTTCTTATTTTTTTATCAGTTACCTTCAATTATTCATCATATCACATTTTACATGATGTAAAACATCATATCACATTTTTTAAATGATGTAAAATCATTATATTAACAACTTACAATTTTCATTTAACCTTCCTTTCATAATTCATTAAATTAATATTAATATTAACATATTAACGAATTAATATTAATAACAATACTATAACATCCACTAAATATTGTTAAAATAAATATAGCAATACCTAGTTCTACGCCTACAAATTTAATACTATTTTATTTCCGTTCGCACCAAGGCAAGAGTTATGACTCGTAATAATTCCGCCGACCACCCTGTATAAAACAGTATTTCACTTCGCAATTAAACGTTGTCCGTACAAAATCAGAATAGTCCTTGTTCGAGTTGTGCGCTATTACAGGTAGGACTTTCTCTCTGTCGCTGTGACATAATCTTTTGAACAGGAGAGTTGGAACCCAACAGTAGATTGAAAACTGGATTAGTTTCGTTTATTATTACGTACAGTACGGACATGCCAAGAAACTGTTGCAATTTTGTTATACCGCTGTTAGGTGTTTTATTGGTAACAGCATACACCACATCCCTTCAGGTAATCATTACAAATCCTATTACGTTGGAACTAATGTTAAATGTATTTGATATACAATTACATTTTACTTAACCAAATAAATTAAATTCTTTTCTAATATATTATAGTGGCTTTAATTTATAAATTATTTCCGATTTTAATATTTACCCGCCCCTTTTTATTTATGTATTATAGACCTTGAAACTTTCAAATCACTATACCCTGCTTTATTATGTGTATTTTCTTTTAGCATTCAGTGGTTCGCGATTACATTTATAACCACAATATTGTTTAAATAAATAATGTTTCATTTTGTAATCTATATGTTTTCTTAGCATTCGGTGGTTCAGGACTACAATTATGATCATAATATTATTAAAATGTTTCACTTTGCGGTATATTTTTTCAGCATTCGGTTCAAGGCTACAATTATAATCACAGTATTAAAATAAATACGTTTTCGCTTTATAAAATTGACATTATGCTCTAGCATTCGATAGTGGTTCAAGACTATAATTACAATTATAACATTGTTAAAATGAATAATGTTTTGTAAAAAGTACATTATGTTGTTTTAGCATCCAATAGTGGTTCAAGACTTCAATTACAATTACAACGATTATCAAGATTTTCAAGAGTACCAAGATTTTCGACCAACCACGAAGTTTGATAGGCCGATCGTCGTGAAAGCTATCGAGAAGCCGGAGAATCAGCAAGATTTCAGTAAAATCCCTGGAATTCCTGGGGTAGATTTCCCTTTGTATCATACTGTGCCGCCAACAAGTTTTTCCTGTGCGCACGTTCCATTCGTTCCTGGAATGTATGCAAACGTGGAAACTGGTTGTCAGGTAATTCATTTCATGTCGATCTGAACTACAATTAATTGCATAAGCACACGAGATATGCATGCATTATACACGCTATAACCGATAAGGAAATACAGATATGTGTGTGCCACACATACTGTAACTGATAAAAAAATACATATAATATGTATGTATTATACATACTACAACCTATAAGGAAATAGAGGTGATATGTGTGTGTCACACATACTGTAATTGATAAAGAAATACATATGGTATGTATATATTATATATGCTATAACCGATAAGGAAATACAGATGATATGTGTGTGTCACACATACTGTAACTAATAAAAGAAATACATATGATATGTGTGTATTATACATACTGTAACCAATAAGAAAGTACATATAATACATATGTATCATACATACAACCGATACATATATCATACATATTATAATCGATAAGAAAATTAATTTTCATAGAAAAATACTATTAAATATCGAAAAGTCGGAGTACATATTTACTCACGAAGTTGAGTTGTACATACAACATAGAAATCATACTACTATTGATTTGTTCCATAATTAATAAAATTAATTTTAACTCTTGAAATCTGATACTACTCACGATTAATAGAAATGTTGTTACATATAAATTATCCCAACTTTCAAAATATATACTTGCAATATTGTGATCATTTTTACCATAATTAAAATATTTATTATTTCATGTCTTGTTTAATAACAAAGTTGTATCAAGACAAATTTATAAATTAATATAATAATGCTTGAAGTTGTGTAAGTGAATTGGAAAAAATAAAAAAAATGACAGATAAGTATAGATTAGATTTATGTGTATTTATTATAATTTTAGGCGTATCACATTTGTCATGATGGTCGCGAAGGTCATCAAGGTGCATCCTTCCTGTGCACTAATGGAACTCTTTTCAACCAACGGGATTTCGCTTGCGATTGGTGGTACAATGTGAATTGTGCGGAAGCACCGTCTTTGTACAGGTATCTATACTTTCGTTTATCAAGTTGCCGAATAATTATCCTTTCACCGATTTTGATACACTTGAAATCTGGGCCGGAGCGAGTTGTGTGAATCGTGTGCAATATTTCACACGTGAAACTACTGTCTATGGAATTCTATGCTTCGAAATTTTACAGTCTATGGAATTCCATGCTTTAAAATTTTACGTGTGTGGAATTCCACATTTCGAAATCTACTACTTCTTGTTATAAAATTCTAAAATTTTCATGTTTTAAATATTCTAATTTACAAATTCTCAAATTCTCAAATTCTCAAATTCTCAAATTCTCAAATTCCCAAATTCCCAATTTCTCAAATTGCCAAATTGCCAAATTGCCAAATTGCCAAATTGCCAAATTGCCAAATTCTCGAATTCTCAAACCCCCAAATTACTGAATTATTAAATTGCCGAATTTTCAAACCCTCAAATTAGCAAATTATTAAATTTGCAAATTTTAAATTCCCTAAATGTCTTAATTACCAAAGTACATCCTCAAGTTTCAAATTTCCGAACGCGGAAATGAAACATTTCAAATCTCCAAATTACCGAATTAACACATTTAAAAATTTGCAAGTCCCGAAATTTAAAAATTCTTAAATTGGATTTACTCCACCAACTGTATTTGAAACATAATGTCAAAATGATCACTCCGAACAACTTTCACCCATATAATACAGATATAGCATGATCTATTTTAACTTTCATGTTATAGGTAGAAGTATGTGAAAGTAGTATATAAATGATCAAAAAAATAACAAATAATTCAGTTACTAAATTTGAAATTCATGGAATGGTTAGATCAAGTTATCTTATAAATGACTTCATCCGTGTAGATTAACTGTACCTAACACGAAACCTGAGTTTAAAAGCTTGCCAAAAGTAGATATTTTATTCTGACCGAAATTATGAAGTACGATAAAATTAATACATATTCTATGTTAATTATGCAAAAGTTCAAGTGTCATGTAATTATGATAAAATACGTATAGGGAAGTCAAAAGCAGTAAGTTAAAAGTGGTATTCAATATGAAATGAATACAAAATTTGTTTAAAAAATTAGAAATTCCTACTTATTGTGAAAAATGAATATTTATTTAAATAAAAGAAAATAAATGAAAAAGTGTCTTCTACTTTTTAAAGATTTTTCTTCGTTCTTTGCGAATAAGCATGTTGCTCGCATGTGGATGCATAGGACCCACTTATCTACATTATTATCACTATAATATATTTAAAGTAGTAAAACTTGCAATATACTTAAAGTAGTAAAACTTGCAATATACTTAAAGTAGTAAAACTTGTAATACTATACAATATTAATAAAGAACGTGTTCCATATTGCACACATACGTATTTCGACAAAAAATAATAATTTTAAGAAGAAAATAAATTTTATGGTGAATTGCTTTTGTACACTCAGAAACGAACATGTTTAACAATAAATAATGCAAAAATAATATAACTAAAAATTGCTAAAGAGTTTAAAATTAACTGTTAATTATTAATAAAAAGTAAGAAAGTTCTGTTTAACTTGTCTTTTAGAAACTTTTCAGAACATAAAACACAACAAGGTCTTTCATTCAGCGACACACTTTCAACCGAAACTTACATGTTTATGTAATTGTTTTTTGTTTATAACGAGATATTTAACATGGTCACTGGTTGATTTTGCGACTTATTTACTGACGTGAAATATTACGGTGCTCCATATTAGGTGGTGTTCCATATTAAGTACAGTTACCCCACTGTTGGAAGAAATAGGCTCGAAGTGTTATATAACAATACCAGTAACCGCGCGTTTCTTGTTTCATAGTTTCGTGCGATCAGTTTTTTCAGTCAGTTTCTTGAATATTTGTCTAATAAAACTAATGATTGTAATTTCAACAGATTAGAAAATATTGAAGATATTACAATTTTTTAATATTTTTCTAATTTTCCAATATTCTTCAAAATTTCCAACTTCTCAAATTCTCAAATTCTCAAATTCTCGGATTCTTAAATTCTCGAATTCTTGGATTCTTAAATTTTCAAATTTTCCAATTCTCAATTTTACAAATGTCCAAATTCTCAAATTTCCAAATTCTCGAATTCTCAAATTCTCAAATTCTCAAATTTTCAAATTCCCAAATTCACAAATCTTCAAATTCTCAAATTTTCAAATTTTCCAATTCTCAAATTCCAAAATTCCCAAATTCCCAAGTTCACAAATTCCCAAGTTCACAAATTCTCAAATTCTCAAATTCCCAAATTCTCAAATTTTTCAATTCTCGAATTCTTGAATTCTCAAATTCTCAAATTCTAAAAATTCTCAAATTCTCAAATTCCTCAAGTTCTCAAGTTCTCAAGTTCTCAAGTTTTCAAGTTCTCAAATTCTCAAATTCTCAAATTCTCAAATTCCTCAAGTTCTCAAGTTCTCAAATTCTCAAATTCTCAAATTCTCAAATTCTCAAATTCTAAAAATTCTCAAATTTTCAAATTCTCAAATTCCCAAATTCCTCAAGTTCTCAAGTTCTCAAATTCTCAAATTCTCAAATTCTCAAATTCTCAAATTCTCAAATTCTCAAATTCTAAAAATTCTCAAATTTTCAAATTCTCAAATTCCCAAATTCCTGAATTTCTAAATTCCCAAATTCCCAAATTGCCAAATTGCCAAATTCCCAAATTCCCGAATTCAAAAATTCTCAAATTCCCAAATTCCCAAATTCTCAAATTCTCAAATTTCTCAAATTTCTCAAATTCTCAAATTCTCAAATTCCTCAAGTTCTCAAGTTCTCAAATTCTCAAATTCTCAAATTCTCAAATTCTCAAATTCTAAAAATTCTCAAATTTTCAAATTCTCAAATTCCCAAATTCCTGAATTTCTAAATTCCCAAATTCCCAAATTGCCAAATTGCCAAATTCCCAAATTCCCGAATTCAAAAATTCTCAAATTCCCAAATTCCCAAATTCTCAAATTCTCAAATTTCTCAAATTTCTTAAATTCTCAAATTCTCAAATTCTCCAGTTCTCAAATTCCAAAATTACCGAATTATCAAACTGTCAAATTATTAAATTCTCAAATGTGCAAATTTTCTATTCCCTAAATTTTTGTATTACGAAGCTCTTAAATCTTCAAGTTTTCAAAGCATAAAATTTCCAAACGCGGAATGTAAACTCTCTAAATTACCGAATTACATTTCCAATTTTGCATCTAATGATTAACCACGTTTAATGATTATAATTTGAACAGAATAGGAAATATTGAAAACATAGAAAAATTACGACGTAGAAAATATAAAAAGAAATATATCAAACATGTATGATACATAAATATTATTTACGTATGTACAAATTGTGAATATTATTATTCCATAGAATCTTACTATAGTATTATTATATTATATTATACATATATTATTAAATATTATACAGTATTATATTATAGTAAGAAATGTATATTTTTGATACATTTCATGTACATCGTTCTTATAGTAGGTTTTTTAATACTAATATCATTACATTCATATTTTATTTATTTTAGATTAAATTTAAATCCCCTGAAGAATCCCTACGGAACGAAGGAAGAGAAAGACGCATATCGAGAGAGAAATAGAATCGTCGTTCTTTAAAATCTACGACTTAAAACAAATAATTAACCCTCCTACTATGTTCGGGTATATGCGACCCCCCTTTCGATTTGTAACTTTTCTTTTGCACTTCGTTGGAATTAGATTTTTTTATTTTCCCTCTCTCTGTATTTTCTTCGAAAGAATTATTTCACTACTACATGCGTCAAAAGATTATACAATTAGCGAACATTTTTTGTAAACATAATAGGAGGATTAACCATTGCAACTGAAAACATTTGCAGAGTCATTTTGACCCATATTTAAAAACTCCATCATACATAAATTAAACAAATTTTGTTCGAATGTAAATAGTATGTAAGTATTACGAAATGTATATACATAAAAAAAGAGTGAAATGTATATATACGAATATACTGTATATTTATATTACATTTAAGTACGTTAATCTGATATAAAGGCTTCATATTTTAAATGCATGTTTCATTTCTGTGTTCAGATCAAAATGACTCTGCATTCGTTAAAATTATTTACATTTGATCATGAAATTTAATACGTACCAATTTTACAAATGCATTATATAATATCAGTATTCCCATGAACGTATTATAGTTTGTAAGACCTTTCTTCATTGTATAAACCATGTGTTGTAATATGAATCAAAAGAAATTTTAAATCTTTTCAAAAATAAATATATAAATAATGATTTAAGACTGTCACCGTATATTTTTATTTCAACGTTCATTTAAATAAATCAATTTACTGATATTCAATTATTGAAATAATAAATTCTAGTCTTTCTAGTCTTATAAGTACTCAAATTTTTCCAATTAATACTAATGTAAATTACTCGTTAATTAGATACAGATAAAGTTATGTAAAAAATTATAGACTTATAGTTTACACAAAATCGCACGTTGCTTGTGCAAGTTAAATAAAAAACAGTTACGTTATAAACTTCTTTTAATTTTTAACGTAGAAATATATACAATAGGGTAAAAAGAAGGAATTCGTATAATATTTTACCGATATTTATTTATTTTCTTAATCCATCATACAAAGTTTTACAAAATTGAATTGAATGATTAACAAATAACATAAAATCGTTAAAAGGTCCAAAACCTTAATTCTAAACTTCTAAATTCTCAAATTTCCCAAATTTTCAAATCCTCAAATTCCTAAATTTCGAAATCCCTAAATCCTCATATTTACAAGTTCCCAAATCCCCAAATTTTCACACTTTTAAATTTGAAAATTTAGAAGCTTGTACATTTACAAAATTAAAAATTTACGTTTTAAAAATTCCTCGATTTTTTGCAATCAAAAATTTATTTTTGTCAATATACCAATTGAACATTGATTTATTGAGAAATGAAGCTTCACGCACAAAATATTATATTTTCTGCAGAGAAACACACTATACAATCTTCACATATTAAAAAATATCGTTTATTAAATCTATTATATACAAAAATTCAGGCTGTCGATACAGCAGCTCATGCAATTTTATTCTCCGAGGAGAATAAAACGTGCAAAAAAAAAGAACGAACGGTGAATTAAAACATTATATCGATTTCTTTGCTGCATTCTAATTCTATACATTCTCTTTTTCTCCCTCCCCGCTTCTTGTACTTTAATAAAATGGTCTCTTGAGTAAATTGCTTCTAGAAGCTTGTGTCGTTTTTTTGAATACCAACGATTATTAAATTGCTTCAATTTCCATACAGCTTAGGTAAATGATCCTATTATCGGACATATAAGAACATACTGATCACTCTAAGTTTTTATGTCAGTCCATTTTCAAGTGTAATTTATAAAAAAAATGAGTTTGATGACCTTATTGACCACTACGATATTATATACTTATATAAGTGAAGATTAATATTTTCTTATTATTATTCTGTCAATTACATATTTTGTGTTAACGCGTAGAGATTATCGTACAATTTCGTACATTTTTATGTCTATTTTTTACGACTTCATTTTCTTCATGGAGATGCACGCAAAAAATGCAAATGCACTTTTCGTAAAATGAAATTGCATGTTGATTTTTTAAACACAGTACTTTAATACTTTTTTTACAAAAAGAGGAGTTGATACGAATATGCGATTCCATTAAAAAAAAGTGTATTTGCTTTTCTTCGTTACAGACCTCTTAATAAAAAAACAATTTTTAAAATAGTAATATGATAGTTGTAACTTCGACCTTTTAATCAATAGATGGTTTCGTTTATCATTTTTAATAACGTTAAATAAGTTGATCGCTAGTGAACACATTTACCTTTATTTTATAGAAATTGAAAACAATTCAGGTGTCGAATTTACGAGCCCACATAATTGTTCAAAACGTAAATAAGAACGAAACCGAGGATCACAGAGAAAAATTGTAAAATACCCGCGCAACGACGCTCGCTGTTGTGCCATCTTGCTCTTTCTCTTGGCAAAATTTCGCTAACCGTCCCGTACAACAAGGTTCCTCCAGCTAAACCTTGCAAAATGGGTGCAATGATGTTCGTCCATTTGTTGTTCATCTATATAAATTGTATCTTTCAAAATCTTACGTAGAATTCAAATATTCGTGAAAACAATATTTATTACACAGGGTGGTTAAGTGAAACATTATTTCAGTAGACACACGTGATAGTGGAGACTATTTTCTCTTATAATCAATTCTTACGAAATATCGAGATCATCAATGTCTTTTTTAAATAAAATTATATGTATATCCTTTCTTATAAAGTTTAAAAAATGTTTAAATCCTTCGAACTATTTTGCATAAAAATTTGTTAGGTTACAAGGTTCGAAAAATTTACAAATGCACTAACGTTACGTACAATTTGTTTTGGATGAAGAAGCAAATTAACAGATAAAATTAAATTTAACAATGAGACGAAAAGAGTGAAAAGAGATACGTGACGAAGTTTCAGAATTTAACAATAAAATTATGACATGGAAATTAAAATTTTATTATATATGATACTTCCACAAACTGCAAATAGTTTAAGTGAATCACCAAAACTTCATTACTTCACATTCGTATTAGTACCTAGAAACTGTGTATCCTTAGTTGTATTACTGAAAAAGATACTTACTTTGAACGTCAGCATTCCAATTCCTATACCGACTGCAGAGCCAGCAGAGAACACAAAAATTGCTGATATTATCCTAAGAAGAGAATTATTGGCTCCAGCTAATTCTAATCCTAAACAAAAACCGACCACGAACTTATGAGAGGCCACTGCACCAACCAGTAGAAATACCTGAAAATAAAAGTTAAATGAAGTATAAGAAACTTTATCAAAATATTCAGTATCGCGTACTGCAATCTATTTCGGAGTTCCATTTTAATATATTATACACATATCTCGTAAAGTATTATTTCAGAAGTCAGACATCTTACGCTACAACGATTTTACAACTTTTTAAAAATGATCGTCTCTCTGGGATGAGTAAAAACGTGAATCGATTGATGTCGCATAGGACACCATGTTACTGTTCATGCACAAAAAATTATATTACTGATCTACGATTAAGGCCTATTTATTTATCTAGAAGTGATGTCCATTTAAGATTAATATTCGTCCATGCCTATTTAGAGTTAACATAAATCTAGGATTAATCAATTTAGGAACAATATTGACCTAATGTTAATATAGTCAAATTACGTACATTAAATTATCTACAATTTATTGCTACTGCACACCTCAGACACTACTTTCTGTAAGCCGACCGCCAATCCCTCGAGAACAGCGTGAACGGTAAGTGCCAACAAAAGGCCCATAAGGTTAGTGTTGGTATTATTCGCGCACGGTTCCGAATGAGTCCCATGGCATAAGAAGGTCTCCTCATTGTTGAAAGTAGGCGCAGAAGGTCCATACTGTACTGCCCCATATGTAGAGGTTTTCGAGTACGCAGAGCTCGTTCCATTTCCCAGAACACTTTGCTTATATGGTGCCTTCGGATTGACATCAAATATAGAGACACTTCTGACGGTCCGATTGCTTGCGGTAGGACCAATCTGATGTGAGTGACTTCGCTCTCTGCAATCGAAAAATTC
Organism: Megachile lagopoda; assembly: GCA_036983795.1. NCBI lineage: Eukaryota > Metazoa > Arthropoda > Insecta > Hymenoptera > Megachilidae > Megachile > Megachile lagopoda. The sequence goes on from CM072787.1 coordinate 14,878,286, forward strand.
AAATTTATCATTATCTGGTTGATCGATTACGATGCTACCTCAGGGTCAATTTCAACCTTGCCATATTCTGTATATTTAATTTCTATGCATACGTGTTCACTTGAGAGTAAAACTCTTGCGAGAGTTCTCGTGTGACTTACACTTAGGCTTCCTGTAATTAAGGGAAAGGAATACCCTATCACTCGCCTTATTTGTCCGTATTTTTTACTGAGAAATGAGCAGGTTGTAGAATAGGCTCTCATCAAATCCTGGTTCCCTTTCCTTAGATTCTGCAAACTCTTCTAGCTCTTTTGTCCCAGCATTCTTTAGAATTTCCCTAGGTTCCCCTTGGATGTCCCTAGCTCTTCTTGACTTTCTATGGCTCTCCTGGCTGTCTCTAATTCTCCTTGGGGTCTAGTTCTTTTCTTCGTCTGAGTTTTCTTTAGAATCCCTTTGATCTCCCTAGCCCTCCCTAGCTCTCTATGGCTCTCCATGGCTCTCCCGGATATCCTGGCTTTCCCTGACTCTCCTGACTCTTCCTGCCTCTGCTAGGTGTCTTCTGACTTTTTTTGTCATTTTGCCTATCTCAGCTTTCCTTAGAATTAGCCTAAAATACTCCTGGATCTCTCCAACTCTTCTTGGATCTCCCTGGATCTCCCTGACTCTTCCGACTTTCTCTGACTGTTTTTTTATTTTGCCAGCTTTCTCAGTCCTGTTGCCTGTCCCAACTTTTCACAGAATCTCTCTGGATTTCACCTGAATCTCCTTGGCTCTCCCTGGATCTTCTTGTCTCTCTGAAGATCGAAAGCAAGTGGCGAGAAACTTCTCCCCCCTACCTTTCCCCTAACCAACAGAAGCCTACGTTATACCCTAATTGTCAAAAAATTGCCCAGAAAATCAGAAATAACAGCTTAAAGCGTTAAGCACGGTCCGTCTTGATCCACGATTAAAGATATAGAATCTCTATCTCCAGACAAAGTCGAACCATCCTTATCTGTACACAACGCATCGACAAACACATATCTCGAATCTCCTCAAGACTCTCGACTGTCGTAAGCTTACGCAAAAGAATTTCTCGCAAATATTTCGATTTTCTGTACTACGTTGAAAAGATCATACATACACCTGACTCGCCGTGCTCCAGTCGCAGGGCCTACTAGAGTTCGATTGCTGTGCACGCCGGTCGTCGGTGTTCCAAAAGTAGTGAACAGTCTCGTCTATGAGATACAAGAGAAGAAAACCGCAAGAGAATAACAGCTCCGCGTAATCCGGCATAGACTCGCGGATTTCCGGTAACATGTGAAGAATCGCGGTCGCAAGCAGGACACCGCCACCGAAACAAAGAGTGCACGAAAGCAACAGCTTCTGTTGTAGATAACGTACTCGCGATACGAAACATGACGGTGCAACGCCAACGATGAAGCTACCGGCACCGATAGCGATCATCGAGGCTAGTTTCGCCTGGACCGCGGTGATCATTTTCCAGATGACAGACGGGATACGTTCACTGTCTGACACTGCCGGGAACACTCATCCGATTAACGCCAATCTGGCAATCGCGATAAGACCGATCGACTTGGGAGATAAGAGCACAATCGTGGCTCTTGAAAAACAATTATCGAGCAAATTCGAAGTGCCGAAAATTGTTAGCAAGATTACATAGCTATTTGTTACTAACTACGTAACGTTTCGCACGTAATCGGAAATCTTCGTTGACGATAAATTATACGTATAGCAAACGTGTCGGATAACTGCACTGACATAAAGCTTGAACACTGATAAACAGCTTTGATAATGTATTCTTACGTCCAGTACCGCCATTAGCGATGGACAAATGCAACGTTTCATTGGACGCTCCTGCACTTAGCTCGCAAATTTTATAAAAATTAATTAAATGAAGTACAATCTACATATTGTATTTTTTGATATACAAAGTGACAATATTCGACGTGGCACTGTACAACGTGGCGATATGCAACGATTTAATAATAATTTAATAAGATTACTGGGGATTTTTATATCTATTTTTATCGTAGGCCCCACAAACTCTAACGACGGCACTGTTTACATCAATTACTGCATACAACTCTATCTAATGACTATTTTTGTATATCTTCCCTAATGAAAGTGGCATTATTTTGTATGACTAATTCATACTTTATCTTCTTATAGTTCTAACCGAATAAGCTGAATAAAGAAGAATCCCCCTTTCAGAAAAATAAGAAAAACGTAATTATATACCCGAGAAAATATAAATTATTGCAGCTTATTATATGCTAAGCATTTAAGAATAATTTAAAAATACTCGGAATATCAGTCAATTAAATCTTTGAATTTTAATGATTTCCGTGTATACATATATCAATGATTTCAACTCGATAATCTCTTCTACCTTTTTTAATTAATTAGTCATTGTTTTATTAAAAAATAAAAACGTTTAGAATTTTTGTTATAATTATAATTATTAATAACTTCAATTTTTATAAAAGTAACTTTCAGTAAGATTTTGAATGTTATTTATAAAAACGCTGCTGCGATTATCGTTATATTATCGATATTCTATTAATATGTAATACTGAACGATATATCGACAACATTAAGGCTAATAGGATTCATTGAAATAGAATAGAACATAAACTTTTATTATTTAAATCTATGTTTAAACTTATTTAATTTGTTTAAATATTAAATAAGGTATTGTTTTATTTCGAAAAAGTTCTTGTCTGAACTTGAAACAAGAATATCAGACTTGAGTAATAAAATTATATACATATTGCATTCCACTTCAGTCGCTCCCATATGCCTTAACAATATTATCGATATATTAAATAATCGATACCTATCAATAATGTTATTGTTTATGAGGCGCATACGTTTCTAATTTTTAGGGCAAATATGTAAATATTGAATGGATATATTGAAATTATAATTAATATTTTGTGTTTCTTATATTAAAAGAATTTTATATGATTTAAGTATACATTTAAAATTAATAAATACTAATTAAATATAAATGTATTATTATTAAATCTAACCAATCATTCTATTTAAATATTTTTATTGGAAGCTGAATAAAAATTTGACAAATTGTTATGGAATGTGAATAACATTACAGGAAAGTTTTGTATAAAATTGTATGACTATTATATAATAATATACATCATATTATTTACATCATACTGTAACTTTTGAAGATCATGGTATGATAGTAAATACATTGAAGTATATATATTTTGTATGTTACGTCCAAAAAATAATAGATGTTATTTTATGACATTGCTCATTTGTGCAATAATTACAGTTGATAATAAGATTTAATAAATGAAATTGTTGTTAATATTATGTTTTTAAAGAATGCACAAAAATATTTGTATGTCTTTAAGGTTATGGTATGAAAAAGCTTTTTACACAGTATGAGTTCACAACACGATTTTGCTAGCAAAAGTAAACGTGAATATCAATATGATGATAGACGAAAAAGAAAGAAAAGTAATAGTTCAAAATCACCGCTTAAAATAAGATATAATCAAGAAACTATATCAACTGACAAAGAAAGCAATGTTTCTCAAGTAACTTATAAATCTGATCAAAGTTTCAACAATTTTTATTTTAGTAAATACAAATATGAATTGAACAAAATGTTCTCAGGAAATTTAAGTATAGTACAGGATACTGAAGACTTCTGGAAATTTGTTAATAAATATGAAACTGTGCAAAAGAAACTTAATACTCCCGATACTTCAATTGATTTCTCATTGAATGATATCAGTGTACCAAAAATATATCATAAATTACACTGTATTAATTTTAAACTAAGTTTAAATTTTAATGAATTATTTGCACGTGTTCCACCAACTGAAACATTAACAAAGAATCACTTACTAAGGTTTCAGAATATAATTATTTTATACTTAGATTTTAAACAGAAAGAAAAATTTGCCAAATTAAAAAAACTTAGAGAATCTCAAACAAATTTACCAGTTCATCAATACAAACAAGAAATTACAGAGACAATAAAAAAAGAGAGAGTAGTTATTATAGCTGGTGACACTGGTTGTGGAAAGTCTACGCAAGTGCCACAGTATTTATATTCAGCAGGGTTTCAAAAAATTGGTAAGTGTTAAAATTATATAAGGTAAAGCAAAATTTTTTAATAAAATTTGATTATCCTACTGAAACTATTTTGTATAGCTTGTACACAACCTAGGAGAATAGCTTGTATATCATTAGCTAAGCGTGTTGCTTTCGAAACACTCACAGAGAATTGTAATGAAGTTGGATATCAAATTCGTTTTGAGAAACAAAGAAATCAAGATACTAAAATTACTTTTATAACAGAAGGTCTTTTGTTAAGACAGGTAAAAATGAAATTATAATAAATCGATAAGATTATAAAGTATGTATTAAAGTTATGGTATTGCAAATATTAAAGTATTATGTGTTTCATACAGCTGTCTGGAGAATCTAATCTGTTACCTTATGATGTAATTGTTTTGGATGAAGTGCATGAACGTCATTTACATGGAGACTTTCTTCTTGGCATTATGAAATGCATTATTAATCAAAAACATGATCTAAAATTAGTTCTTATGTCTGCTACCATTAATATTGAACTTTTTAGTAATTATTTTGCAAAAGAGGATGTTAAGATAATTCAGGTGAATTTGTAATTATGTGAACTGTTCATTAATTTTGAAACATTCTTATGATATTTCTTACATATAGGTTCCTGGACGATTGTATCCTATTCAATTAACATATAGACCTATTACTATAGAAGATTTTCGATACAAGAATGATAGATTCAATCCAAGCCCTTACATACAAATAATGCAAATGATTGATCAAAAATATCCAGGTAGAAAATATATTTTGTTAAATAAAATTATATTTTTAATCGTATCATTAATAATTCATAATTTCAGCTGATGAAAAAGGTGATTTATTGATATTTTTAAGCGGAATGAGTGAAATTACTGCAGTTGTTGATGCAGCAAAAGAATATAGTCAGAAGAAGAATAATTGGGTTGTCTTACCACTTCATAGTACTTTAGCTATCAGTGAACAAGATAAAGTACGATTTTTAAAATATAGGTTTACTTTAACAAATATTTATATTTATAAATATTATACTATATAAATTATCTTATTGAAGGTATTTGATTATGCACCTGAAGGAGCGAGGAAATGTATTGTATCTACTAATATAGCTGAAACTTCTATTACTATAGATGGAATTAGATTTGTTTGTGATAGCGGGAAAGTAAAAGAAATGAGTTATGATCCATCATGCAAAATGCAACGACTGAAAGAATTTTGGATTAGTAAAGCTAGTGCAGAACAACGAAAAGGAAGAGCTGGTAGAACTGGACCTGGAGTCTGTTATAGGTATTTTAATAAATTGTACAATTTTATATTTAATTGTAACATATTAATTTGTGAATGTAATATTTCTACATAGATTATACTCGGAAGAAGAATATATGGCATTAGAGAAATACTCAACTCCAGAATTACAACGTGTGCCTTTAGACTCTTTACTTTTACAAATGATAGCTATGGGGCTTCCAGATGCGCGAAAATTTCCCTTTATAGAACCACCACCCTCAGAAAGTATAGAAAATTCAATTTTGTCTTTAAAAGAACATGTTAGTATATCAAAAACTGACTAAATGAACATTATTAATGCATATTCGATACAAACCAAAAAATAAATTAAATATTTTTTATCTGTAGGGTGCCCTCACGGATAATGAAAAAATAACATGTATCGGGAAAACACTTGCACGTTTACCTGTCGATATAACAATAGGGAAAATGTTAATAATGGGTTCGGTTTTTCATCAAGTAGAACCAGTATTATCCCTCGCTGCTGCTTTAAGTATACAAACACCTTTTACAAATAGAGCATATAGGGATTCAGAATGTGAGGTAATAGAAATCTAATTTATACATTTTTTTCAAATTATTATAATTACATACTAACTCAATACTTTAGACATCTAGAAAAAAATTGGAATCTGATCATGGTGACCCAATAACATTACTAAATGCATTTAGAGAATGGTTAGAAGTGAAACAGCAGAATTCCCAAGAATCTAGAAGTACTGGTACTAGTAGTAGAAAGTGGTGTAAAAGAAGAGGCTTGGAGGAACAAAGATTTTATGAAATGATAAAATTAAGAGCACAGTTTAAAGAATTACTTCAGGTAAATTGATATTCATTTGTTATTATCAACTTATAAAATCTTTTCTCTTTATTATTTAACACTTATGATTTACAGGATTGTAATTTATTAAAAAATCTTCCAGAACCAAACTCTTCTATGAGCAGTGCAGAACGTGCAATAAGACATGGAGAATTAAAGCTCCTAAAGTCCTTAAAAAGAACTTATAAACAAAGTGAACCTAGAAAGCGGAAACAATTAAAGTTAGAATCGTTTGATATACAATTAGAAGATAATGATAATGATGACAAAGAAATTGATATAAAGGATGTTGAATTCCGTATGAGAAATGATCTCAATCAAGTTCAAAATTTATTGGTAGCAGCTAGTGCATGTAGTTACAAGGACTTAACAATGTTAAAATTAATATTATGCAGTGGGTTATATCCCCAATTTGCATGTGCCGATGAATTTAATTATTGTAAGGTAATGTTGGTTTGTATTCTCGAAATAGTTTAATTAATCAATGATAAATAATATATGTTTTTAGTCAATGAGTGAACAATTATTTCATACAAAAGCGAAACCATATATTGCCTTACATCCAATGAGTTTTTTTGGAAATCATCCACAAGTACTACAACTAGAAGAAACTGATATTGTATCAATACCAGGATACAAAAGCAAAAGTCCTGTCAGTCCAAAACATACAATATTAGCATATTTGTAAGTTTTTAACCTATTTTACAGTAACATAAATTATTCTTTTGATTGAACGCATGTTAACTTATCCTATTACTAATAGATCTCTTTTAGAGACGACAAAGCCTTATTTAGTAAATACACTTCGAATGCCTGCTGCGCAAACGTTACTTTTATTCGCACGTGAAATTGATACAAATAGTACATTTTCAATGTGAGTATATATTATACATATTCTCTGTATGTGTATATATATTTATTTAACAAAAAATACTAAAATATTATATTGCTTTATATTTCATAGAATTGTATGTGATTCGTGGTTAGCGTTAGAATTTCCAGTACCTGATAGTGGTCAAACGTTATTAATGAAAGCTACAAAATTACGACATAAATGGGATTTTTTATTAAATCAACGATTACAAGGTATTATTTTGATTTTAGTAAAATATTAAAGTATGATGAAAAGATAAAAGGTTACTATTTAAAATATATTAAAGAATAAATTAAGAAAAATTAATTTATTAATATTATTAACTATCATAAATATTTTATAGATCCAAACACGAATGATAGTGAAAAACAAGATTTTAGCGAAATTGAATACACTCTTACTCAAGAATTGATTGACTATATGCATACCACAATTCCATATACATTAAAACGACTTTTACCAGCTGATCTTAAAACAATGTATACGGGAAATAATGAAAAAAACATATCAATAGATTCCAATCCATTTCAATCTGATTTTGCGGTAATTCCCAATTCAATAAAAGGAGGAGTTTATGTAACAAATATCATTACATACAATTGGTAAATTATTAATAATTAATTGCTATGAATCAACAAGATCCAATTTGCAAAATCCGTAAACTATAATTCTTTTTTAGTGTGAGGGAAACAGAATGGAGTGATAAGCTTTCTTTGGAAATGTCAGAAACAGAATGGCAATGTCAGAATTGTAATATGCTAGCAGTTCTTACAAGTATACAGAAATTACAGCATCAACAGTCTTGCAATAAACAGCAAACAAATGAAATTGAGAAACGTTCTAAGAATGTTAAACGTAAATCTAATGCACAAGCTTACGATTGTCCTGACTGTGCACAAATACTATACCTGACACCAATTGAAATACTTAAACACAGGAAATCACATATTAAATAAATCTTTTTATACTATAAAAATACATTTTGTATTTGATATACATATACGTAATCATGTATTTACGTCAGTTAGAAAGCAATAAAAGTATTATAATATTTATATGTACATATATAAATAATAAATATTTAAATTTTTCAACATGACATAATTTATGTCCATGGTAAGAAGTTAGAAAACATGAAACTACCTATACCCGCATATCCTAAAAAGTATAATAATATTAATTTATCTTGTAAAGCATACTTCCTTTGTTTAAAAAAGAATACTTTCCATTTAGAACATGCATTTTCTTTACTTTCATATGCTGTGTCATCATTAGAATCAGATGTATATTTTAAAGCACAATACCAATATATTAATGGACTCGCTGAACTTATTAAACGTGTACTTACTTGAATGTTTATAAAAAGAATACAAAATACAGTCAAGAATAAACCATGAACAACGAATACTAACATTTCCTTCGGATATTTTTTTGTTTTAATTTCTTTTTTGCTTTCAAAATTTTGAATAAATCCAAGTGTACACAAATATCTTTTATGTTCTAGAAAGTATTCTTTTATACAAGTAATCATAATATAAAGTATTGGAATTGCTAGAACAAAATTTGGTATCTGCTTTACTTCATAGTAATTCAAAAATCCTACGTTCCAATATTTTTTCTGTATGTAGGCATATGCTACTGGAATTTTTAAATTGCACCACTCACTGTTATTGCTTCCTGATAGTACCAAATTATTTTTAATGCCATAATTTGTGATATGTTCAGAAGTAAACATGTAGTTTGAATTAGGAATACAAAACATAATATAATTATGTATTTGTAATAAAATAAATGGAACCATTGATATAATTATTATATTACATATTACACAAATGCTTTTTAAAGTTGTTATTTCATATATAAATTTACTTAATGTTTTTAATGACAAATTTGGATATTTTGTTAAAAAACTGTGGGATAAACTTTTTAATCTAAAATATAGAGGAAATCCAATGTTAACCATACCATTTGATCTTGTAAGAATGGACAAGCCTATTGGGAAAGATACATATGGATCTAATTTTATAGATCTTAGCATGCTATAATATGATAAATAAGCAAATAAAGATTCTGTATAAATAGCAGAGAAAAATATACTAGCTGGATTTATGCAATAAAATACTGTTGCTTTATATGAAATATTTTTGTCTCTTAATACTATCTTACTAAGATCGTAAAATATAATAGCAGATTTAATGAAACACACAAAATTAATTAATACTGCTGCAAGAATAAGAGAACTATTAAAATTCAATACAAAAAATATTTTTTGTATAGGAATAGCAATAATACGAATCAATATAGGATATAATGGATAAAAAGCTAAGGTGTTTTCATACACATAACCATATTTTGCAATATGTATAAAATATTGACCATCCCATCGTGAGAGACCACTAAATAATAATGTAATTATATTATCGCATAACGAAACTTGTTCAGAATTACTTATGGAACCTTTGAATGCATCTGCATCATGGTCAGGACATAAAATATTAAAAATAAATTGCAAAATTAAAACTACTATTCTACTAATTATTGCAAACCAAAATATCTTTCTTCGTGGGCTGTACATCATTACTATGTTGTATATAAATATGTTCCTTCTGTACTACTTACATTAATTATAATTTTTGTTCCAATACAGTACTTTGTGTTAAAGTTATTAATGTATTTTATTCTCTTTAGTTTTCCATTTCATTAAATTGCAGTTATAGTTTGCCCATACACCATTTCATCTTCTGCCTTTGCTTTTTATTATATAGAAATGCATAACTAAAACAAATATTTTAAATCATATTGCATTAATACTTTAGTATTTCTTTACTGAATAACATGAAGAACTAAACATCCATAAATAAAAAAACTTTCACGTCTTATTCAAAACACAATTATTTCCTTAAGATTAGTATTTTAAGAAAGAAAATGAAAGATTATCATTTTTTAATTAACATAGTTTCTGCAAATTATATATCATTATGTATAAACATTTGCTAAACAATTTTTTAATAAGTCAAATTTTATTTACAAAACACAATTAATTTACACTGCAAATTTTTTTAGCAAAATCTACAATATGGTGATCTTTTGGTGTACATTCGTATTCAATAGTTTCTGCATATGGCATAGGTACATCAAAACCAGTACAACGAATAGCTGGTGCATCAAGCTGAAAAAATACTGGATTTTCCATTATTGTAGCCACAATTTCAGAACCTACTCCACACCTAGGCCATCCTAATTCTACAGTCATTAATCTATGAGTTTTTGAAACTGATTTAAAAATTGTATCCCAATCTATTGGCCTAAGAGAACGTAAATTAATTACTTCTGCTTCTATTCCTTGACCTGCTAAAATTTCAGCTGCTTGCATTGTATAGAGAGTAGCTTGGCCATGTGATGCTAAAGTAATATGTTTGCCAGATTTTTCAATTTTAGCTTTACCAATAGGTATTGTAAAATCTTTGTCCATAGCTTGATCTGATACAGGAAATTCAACATTATAAAGCAGTTCACTTTCTAAAAGTACAACTGGATCAGGGTCTCGAACTGCAGCCTTTAAACATCCTCTATAATCTTCACAAGTTGTAGGTGACATAACTTTTAAGCCAGGTACACTCATATACCATGATGCAAAACACTGAGAATGTTGTGCAGCCAAACCTTTAGCATTACCATTTGGACCACGAAATACAATAGGAACAGCAAATTTTCCTCCACTCATGTAACTATTTTTAGCAGCCCCATTTATTACACGATCAATGGCTTGCATAGAAAAATTAAAGGTCATAAATTCACATATTGGTCTTAAACCAGCAAGTGCAGCACCAATAGCTATACCGCAAAAACCAGCTTCTGTGATAGGTGTGTCAATTAATCTTTTGTCTCCATACTTTTTCCAAAGACCTTTTGTTACTTTATATGCACCATCATATTCTGCAACTTCTTCACCAAGAATAAATACTCTCTCATCACGAGCTAATTCTTCATCAAGAGCCGCATTTAATGCATCTCTTACAGTCATTTTTTTAATAAATCTATAATTTTGTTGTCGAAATGTACATGATATATTTGATAATATATTATTTTTTGGTCTATTTAAAAATAACATTGCAAATGCTAAAAATCATGGTATGTTCCAAAATTAAAGATTTAGAAGAATGCAACAACATATCCCTTTTCTCTTTTGTTATAATTTAGTTTATGCATTAGAACTGTATAATAAATTATGTAAGATATCAATTTACAAATACATTAATTTTTTTCATGTAGAAACTTTTGAAGTTAGTCCTATTAAAAATTATAGAACTTTTCTTTTTATATATATTATAAATGTTGTATACAAATGAAAAATTTTTCCATGGCCAGCTTTTTTTCTCATACAAAAACAGAAAAGCATATAGAAAACAGAAACTTTTTATTTGTAATTTAAGTTTTTTACAATTAAAATGCTTCAAATTCCTTTTACAAATGGAATTAAATTAAAATATTAAAATCATATATTTAGACATATTGATAAATATTTTCCTTTTTTAAGATTATAATAAAGCTCATTCAAGAAAGTAACAATTGTCAAATATGAAACCTTACCTTTTGTAATATTCTATATAAAAATATAGCTTTGAATAAATATTAACATTCCTTTATATTTATTTAAATAGTTGCAGTTTCTATATTTATTATATTTATATTTTTTTTTTATAAAAATTTCACTAATATGTACATATTCTTCAACCTATCAATAAAAAATAAATTGAAATAATTACATTAAAACATAATACAGATTAGATTAAACTTATACATATTCTTTATACTATTTTTTAATATTACCTCTTATACACTAAGTTCAGAAAATAAAAATTATGTATAATTAATAATTTTATTATGCAAGATGGTAAACAACCCTCTTTACACAAAAATATATTTATATATATTGATTTTCAGAATTTATTCAGTACTTTCACTTTATTAGCTATATCAAAATGAGATAGTGTGTATATTCAATTGCAAATCTGGCTTCTCTGGGGAAAATAGCAACCAAGGGTAATAGGTTCATACTTTCGGCAATAACATCCACACATTGGCACGTATTATGCTTAATTTACAGTAGGAATTTTCAAAATCGATAAATAATAAAATCTTCGATATTACACGCTTACTTTTAATGTTTACTACTGTTTTATTGTGCACTTTACGTTTCAGAAAGGTAATTCTCGGAACTACATCAGAACGTAGGTTAACACGTTCATAAATAAAAGCTTAACGATGATTAAGGTTATGTTTACTCGAAACGCCCTGGCGTTTAGTAATATGTTAAAAGTAAATAATAATATTACAAAATCTTCGAATAATCTTTTGTATACAAGTAAGTATTTATACAATAAGCACAATACTATATAATTTAATGAATGGAATGGTCATTTTTTTTTAGAGTGTCAGGTATTGTTTGCAAAGGAAAATGAAACAACTGAAAGTCCAAGGATGCGCGAATTTAGAAAAAAGCTAAGAGAACGGACGCCTATTGGTATATATTTATGTTATTATAAACATTTAGTGAAAAAGTATGATAATATTATTTTAAAATAGTAAATGCTAAATGAGTTACATTCAATGCACATCCTGTTTGCTCATAAAGTTAAATATGACTCTAATAATAGATTGGATTCTATGTTCCATAAGTTGGATATGCTTTACTTTTACTGTTTAATGTAACTGCAGGCTATGTATAAGTTGCATGTGACTCATGAATACAAATCAAAGACAAGATTATTTATATTTAAATAGTTATCAAGACTTAATAAAGCTAGTACATTTTCAAAAGAAATGAGAATAAAGGACAATCTTCTTGTTCTACTTTGGTAATCAATGCAATAATTAAATAAATATACATAATCTATTCTAAACTTTTGTTCAAGAATTACTCTGTATTTTAATGAAATAAATACAGTCAATATAATTCAATGTATAACAGAGAAATTAGAAGAATTGGAAGAAGGAAAACATCCTTATCAAGAAAAAGAACCATTGAAACCATTTCCAAACGATACTAATCCAGAAACAGGTGAGGTAGGAGGACCCCGTGGACCAGAACCAACTCGATATGGAGATTGGGAAAGAAAAGGCAGAGTAACAGATTTCTAGATACAGAAATTCTAGTTTTTGTAGAAACATATGTATATAGTATTTAATAATATTGTAGATATAAATAAAAAAATTAGAATAAAAGATTACAATTTAGGAAAGAATTAAAGATTTAGTATAAAAATAAAGGTTTATTAAATAATATTAAAATTGAACATTTAATATTTGACAAATTTATTGAAAATCATGTACCAATACTGTATTTGTATTGTGTTTTGTTAAAACTGTAACAAAAGAATATTGTGAAATTTCATTGTTTTTGCAAATCATTTCAATGATAAATGTAAATATGAATATCTTAAAGTTAGAATTATTTTTAAAACGTGTTGGTGCTACTAGGATTAACTATCTGAATAAAATTTTAAAGGAACAGCCTATGTACACATGCAGGCAATTTGTAACAAGTATGAAATGTAAAAGTTTTAATTTGTAACATATGTATTAATTTTGATATTTTAACCATGTATATTTCTTGTATTTAGCTGCTTTATTAGAAGCTAATGAATCAAATCCAGGTAATAAAAAAGAAGAATCAATAAGAATGAAACAGTTTCATCAAAAATTAAAGTTACAACCTATACCAAGTAAAATAAATAGGAGTTGTAAATAGTATATAGATTGTAAGAAGTAAACATAATTATTATAAATATGTATAATAATAGGAGTACCACCAAGGGAACGATTTGTAGATTTGGTACTAGTGGAAACTGATCCAATCAGTGGAGAAGTAATAACAGATAGCGAGAAAGATCCAACAAAATGGGGAGATTGGCAAAACGGTGGACGAGTGACTGACTTCTAATGAAAAAAGATATAGTTTATGCATCATTTTGATTTAATAATATAAACATATATTCAAAGTTTGAGAAAAAATTATAGTTTGCATCTAAATTTATCAAATTAGTTCAAAATCTTCAAATTTGTCTACATATGTAGAGATTTTATATATCATGCATTGAATTGTTAATTTTAAATGAAATATTTCCTTCACTGCACTATAAGATAATAATTATGAAATATTTGTTATGTATGAGAAAGATGGTTGACAATAAATTGTAGTTAATAAAAACATAATAGATTCGATACGAAATAAAAAAAATTATTTAAAATAATTCAGTTGTTGGTTATGAAGAATTTTCTATACAACTATACTATGAAAGATTTTCATATTTAATTACATACAGCTTAATATCTATTTTCAAATCATAATATTTTCATTTAATAAAATCATTAAAATAGTAATAATAAATTTTAATAATAGCGATTATTTGCTTGGTTCTTTACATACAAATTCCATTTAGAAAAGTGAATAAAAAGTGATATTGTAGTTCATATTAAATTGTTTTCTATAGTGCATTATTTTGTATTTACAGTACAATTTCATATTACAATATGAATACAGAAATTTCCAAGTCACACTTTCATGATGCGCGATACACAAAATACAAAATTTGTTTATGAAAAGTTAAAATTAAAAATAGCGAAATATGTACATAGTGGTGATCCTTACATTATAGTTTTGTCCTACTCCTAACAGATCCATAGATGATACATTTAAAAATAACGTTCATAACATATTTCAGTGAAAAAATTAAAATTAACCTTTTCCAAACTGAATTATTTGTAATTAATACAAGGCAGATCTTTAAAAATTTCTTAAGTCAATTTCCTAGTATCTTCGCTTATAAATCGAAAATCAGTAAACAGTGCTGTAAAAATTGTAAAATGAGAAAAATGATCTAGAAGTATAAATAAACTCATATTCAAATAATAGTTTTCAGTCTTTCATCTAGCATCGACGGACCTGAAAATTGTTTTAAGGTTGCATCGAATATTAAAGATTATAGATCTTAACGAATTATAAGCTATAAAGTTTTATTAATGGCTAACACATCTCTCATCATCATGTTCTTGAGCGTCCATAATGCATTCACCACATTTCCATGGTTGCCCACGCCATTACCTAGCCATTCAACTGGTAATTTTGTTACATCAGGAATTTGCGTATTATCAGGATTAGCGTTCATTTGTTTATCCCAATTTGATATGTATCGATTTTCTACATTTAATGCTTCAATGTAGCTACAAAATAAATAAAAATATATTTCAGAAAATGCACAAATTGAGCTAAAATTATAACAAAAAAATATTAAAAATAATAATTAATTTACCGTAAGTAGGCATCTGAATGTAACACACGACTTGGTCTTGGAGGAACAGCAACGAACATCGGTTCAGGTTGTTTAATGACTGGTATATTGCTTGTTTGTGTCGCGGCTGCTGACGTTTCTGTAGTAAAATAAATTTACGCATAAAAATATGAAAGATATAAATAGTAATTACTTTATGTTTGTTAAAAAAATTACCTGTTTCCATTGGTGGCAATACTGTTGGACCTTTTGATGCCATGTAGTTTCTTTAATACAAATTAAAAAAATACAAATAAGAATGAAACATATCGTTTTATGAATTTATAAATATACGAAGATAGTAATATTTAACTTACTTGCTTCTTTCTGTAGGGGGTATAATACGTCCATTTGATTTAAGAATATGAACCTCTTTAACATGCCTTGCAAGTCTTTGTACACTTGGAAATGGAGGTACGGATTTTTTTGTACGGCCACAACCTCGCCACTGGCATTGAAATTCTACATCTGTTAAAATATAAGTTTTAAACCTTTATTTTTAACAGTATTAAAAACAATATGATACACTTACCACTAGGAGCGTTAATAAAAGATGATTGAACATGTCCATTTTGCTCGGCGATACAATGGTCAATACAATCAGTCATATCTTCAAATTGCCAATCACAATTATCCCAACAACATTCATACACTACATCTTGTAAAGCGTTAGTGCCTACTGAAACAGCGTTTCCTTTAAGTTGTCCCCCATCCTCGTTCATTTTAATTGCTCTTTCTTCCCATGCTTGTTTTTCTCCTGCTGGCAGTTTTCTCCACTGAAATTGAAAAAATACATTTTGTACATCTTTTTCTTCTATTCTGATAACTTTTTTAGAAAACAGTTTTTCAAACCTTTGGCATTATCGAATTTAGAAAATGATAAAAGTTATTTTCAATCATAGCTACTTTTCATTTACAATGCAGTCTCGCTATATGGCCTGTTGAGCGAGTTCTATTTTGTATGGATTTTCATGCATATTAGTAATACTTAGAAAGAGATGTAGAAACCTAAATTTTATAAATATTCATATTTAGAACATAGAAATCTCGAATTTACAAAGTTTCAAAATTTAAAGATGACATTTTCAAATTCAGAAATTTAGAAATGTTTAAACTTAAGGATCTAAAAATTTAGAAATTTTCAAGCTTCTGGCTACAGACTGATAACGGAACTGCTTTGAAAATCAAGCGCCGCGTTGAAAGAGTTCCGTTCATATAGTTATTCCTATAAATTTTCCCGCTTACACAGTTCCATTTAGGACTAGATAGCGAGATCCCACTGTGTATTTAAGTATTTACATAATTAGTATTTGATGAGTACGTTTATAGTTTGTGAAAGTTTCATAGATTGCGTACAGTATTTACATTTAAATAATAACTTTTATCATAGTAATAACATCTGTTGTCTTGATGAGAAAATCATGAGTAGTAGCCTCGAAATAAACGTAAGGTATTTGAAAGAAAGATGAAGCATGCAGAATGATATAATCCCTCAATAGCATTTCATAAAAGAATTCGGTAACTTTCCTTCATAATATTATACTTGAAACATTTAATCTGCATACTTTCCTTCTTCTATAAATTCTTATAGTAAACTACAAAATCAACAGTAAAAAATAAATACCTCGTTACCAACAATTCTGCTAATCTCCCCAAAGGATGATTCAGGATTGTTTTGTGTAATCTGCGTTCGCATTTTACTCGAATATAAAATATAGCCCGTAACTAATTTCTTACCCGCCGTTTTCTAAACAGAGGAAAACACAAATTATAATGTCACCGTTTTACAGTAACGAATACTGATATTATACCTTCACGGATAAAACATCTAATCGTCATTCTAATGTTAAATAACAATGCTGAAACGGTGCAAAAACAAAAAATATGCTGGCATATTTTTCTAAATAAAAAATAAAATGAAACAAATAAAATGAAATATATAATCAAATTGTAAAAAATAATAATGTCACGATAAGGCCTACCTTTTTAGTCGACACAGGTGTTTGAGTATTGGAGAGCACCGGTTGAGCTTCTGCAGATCCAACGGACGGTGGACCACCAGCGTCCATGCTGTCCTCCCCAACTCCTACTCCTACTCCCACTCCTAATCCTACTCCCATGCCTAGTACATCGGGTTCCAGCTTCGGTAACAATGGTGATGCTTCCTATACCATTTACGTTATTATCCGTTACCGAATGTAATGTCATGAATATTTTTTGATCAATTTTACATCAATATAATAACTTTGTATAATCTTATCAATTACATAAACTTTTCTTTGTCACAGAAATTACGAGAGATTTATAAATATTGTTTGCAGTATAAGTTAATGGTATTAGCAATATAAAATATTTCAGTATAGCTTTTTTCCATAGGAATATGTTTCAGAAGTAACAACCGAGTGTCTTTACACTTCTACATTGTCCAAATGAACTTATTTATTGGCCTTTAATGTCTCTCTGGATCATTATTTCGTACTTTCAAGTCAACAGCACATGGCCACCTATCTTTAGGTGGATCGTGCCCAAGTTAGCTTGCTTAACTTCGGTGATCTTACGGGTACCGGTAGAGCCTACGTGGCTAAGGCCGTTGACAATATTTCAACTGAATTTTTTGTAAGCGTTCTAAAAACTTGATATTAGTATTTTATGCATACATTCCATTTAAAGTAAAATGCCTCATTTTTGCATTATTTGGGTTAGAGTGACATGGAAGCGAGACTCTTTGGTGGTATTCTATGTACATCGTATATGTATGTACATATATATGGATAAACCCAACAGGTGCTCTGAATTGAAATCCACGAAAAACAATGTATAGTTCTATTAAATGCTGCATAGAACAATATACTTCCATGAAAAAATACATATTTAAATAAAAAAGAAAAACAAACAAGTAGAAAGAGAAACAGAAAAGTGAATATGCCGGCATAAGATGAAAAGCATGCTCAGATATGAATTAATACAAGATTTTTATCACGTGCAAGTCATATTTAAGTATTACAAACACCATATGGTTATGATTTTATCTCATGATATTTAGAATTGTTATTAATTTGCACATGAGCTTGCATATGATTTTAAGAGAACATGCATTTCTGTAACATTGTTAACAGATGAAACTTAACAATAGTTAACGATAGAAATTACCATTTCAAATTGAGCTGAGCTAGGAGTGACAGACTTGACTTGATTTTGCGTCTGAGCCACATCGCCTGGAACCTACAACACACACATCACATGCGAAGCAATTATATTCAGTTAGTTGCATATCAAATAACAGGCTATTTATTGTTATTACATCTTTGTGTTGAACGTTAAATAAATTTCTTACTTTAGCAGGATTAATAGGCCTTCGGAAAAAGTAAATTTCATCCTCGGTCACTGATGTACCATGATTGAATTTTTTTAAACCTTCTGGTCCAAGTTTTTTCATGAGACTTTTACTTTCATCATATAAAGATTCACAAATATATACATCATCTTCTGGAATCTCAGTGGGTCGACCTACGCAAGTATGTGAATTTGAATTCAATATTTTCATAAAATGTATATTTATTAATTATGAATCAATAAATTTTTATTATTCTGTTATGTACTTACTACAAATGTATTCTCCGTATTCAAGTACAGCACATTTCCCAACAATGGCTACAATAGGATGAGTACCATCTACTGTAGATAGGAATAGTTCTTGTTTATAAAATAACTTGGTAGGAGTATGTGGTACTTCTACAGGCATTAATAACCATGGCCCCTTGAAGTAACACTTCCCACTAAAAGAAATAAATAATTATTTGGATTTATGTATACACCATTTACCTCTAAAATATATCACTTACTCCTTTGTCGACCATATAGCATCAATTTGTGCAATTTGCTGCCTGCCTCCATCTGTTGCTACATAAACAAAATCTCCAGTTTTTACAGAACCCGCACATGTATTATACTGCTCATAGTAGGTATTTTCTGTGTCGTCTGGATTATATAATATTACATTCTACAAAATAGTTGTTATGAATTAAAAATTTAGTTATAAAAATGTGAAATTAATTCTAATTGCTTACAGGTCTCTCTTTCTCCATTAATTTCTCTCCTTCTTCTAATTCAGCAATTTCTTCTTTATGCTTTTCTAATCTTTCTTTATATACTGATATCACTCGCTTTGGTTCTAATGGTTTTTCTCGTGAAATTAGTTTTAAATGATCTGGATCAAAATTCCAGACTTTGATTTTTTTAAAAGCCCTTGCTTTTGTAGAATATCGTGATTCACATACATATACATCTTTTTCTAAGAAACCTTCTGGTTGCATTCTAAAATAATCTTTAACGCTTAAAACACAACACCTTCCAGCAACTTTAGCCAAAGGTACAGCAACATGAGCATCGCTTTTAAATAATTCTTTGTCGAGAAATTTTCTAGATGCTACATGATAAGTTTCACTTGGCCTATAAAATAAATTGCCATACAACATTTGATGACCTTCTGTATTAGTCCATAATCGTTCTATAAGAACTACACTATACTCCATGCCGCGTTCGGTAGGTTCTACATATGCAAAATCACCAGCTCTATACACTTCTTGATTAAAACTCATTGAACCACCATTATCACTATTATTTGTTTCTGTATTGGTATTTGTTTCAGAATCCTAAATAAATAACATCAAAATATTTAACAAACAACAATCTAACTATAAATCATATTTTATAATACAAAGTATTGTGTAAACATACTTTTGCCTCATTTCCATCACAACTTTCATCTTCATTGGGTGATGATAATTCTTGTTGTTGCTTTACACGTTTCAGTTCTGCAACTTGAGTAGAGAGGTCTAGAAGCGTATAGTTCAATGCAGGTGAATGTAATAAATCTCCACTACGAGTTACTTCATCTCGAGTACGTAAAAAAAATGCTTGAAGCTCTACACTATCCTCAAAAGGTTGTGAGTCTGTACGTGATAACCTTCTAGCTCTTTCTAAGCAAGTAAATACATCTTCTTGGAACCGATCTAATCGTTTATATACTCCACGATCTAATCTTCTTTTAATTAAATCCAGTGATAAACCTCGTACCCTAATATGGAAAAAAGAAAAATTTATTTCGACTCAACCGGTAATAAGCAATTATTAAATAATTCTTGATTTAAATAACAAGTAACAGACTTCTTTTCATCAATAATATCATGTTCTGGAAGTTCCGCCATAGAATCTGAATAACATCTTCCTTCTTCATCTTGATGGTTATAAAGTGCAGTAAAAATTGTTGCTAATATTTCTTGAATTGCAGCTGATACGTCTGGTACACTTTCATCATCTTCACTTAATTGTAATTTTGTTTGAAGAACTAATCGTTGTAAAATTAATGCATCCTAGAATACCATAGAATTATATAGTAAATTTATAAACATCTTGTAGATAAACAAAAACATCCGTGAGAAAAAGATGATATTCTGAAAGAACTAAGTTAGTTGTTTACTTCTGTTCCATTCTTCTTGCATTTTTTTGATAAACGTTGATCTACTTCTTTATCTCTCATTAAACGAATAAAACAGGATCGAACTTTCGTTGGCTTTTGTAGTAAAACATTATTTTCATTATTACTGTTTCCCTGTTCAAACATTCTGAACAGAGCACACACACACAAAAAACTAGTAAAGAAAATCACTTCGACAATTATTTATTGAATACCTCTCCATGTACTAAATATATAATTATTTTGGTAAAACTACATATCCACTGACAAAAATTAGTTACTTTGTCAAATTCTTATGCAGAACTATATCAAACGACGAAGCAATGAAGGAAGCTTACTTCACGTAACCTCAAAAACTATGATCGTAAACACATCGAGCTTTCCATGTTTTAGCGCGAAATTTCAATTGAACATTTATACAGTAAAACTACGATTCTAAAAATTCAATTTAATTTCAAATATGAATCTAATGACAATTACAACGTTTAGTAATATTTAATATCATTAAACAATGTATATTAAATAATTTATCTTTGTCTTTTTTTACAGTTAGGATTATTAAAATAGATTAAAAGCTATAACTTTTTGTTATGTTCCAAAATACAATGATTTATTTAAAACTTAATTTTACCTTTAAATAAATATTTAAAAATATAATGATATACAAACCTTATATATTTGTGAATCGGGTTCATTATATTTGCAAGCATTGTCAAACATTAATATAAAATCTGATACGAGCTCGTCCAAACTTTCATATCCATTATTTTTTAAGGTTGAAGCAATTTTTTCCATATTTATTGGTTGTTTTATAACTTCATAATAGTCGGGATACTCATTTTTATTTGGTAATTTCATAAAAATTAAAGATAATTGTCTCCCTTTTGCATCATGATAATCCTTTATAGTATCATACATAGTTTTTAATTTTTGTAAATGTAGTGGTACAACTTTTTTAGGTCTCCTATGTAATTGTAAAC
This sequence comes from Megachile lagopoda, assembly GCA_036983795.1. Taxonomy (NCBI): domain Eukaryota; kingdom Metazoa; phylum Arthropoda; class Insecta; order Hymenoptera; family Megachilidae; genus Megachile; species Megachile lagopoda. The sequence continues at coordinate 14,900,133 of CM072787.1, forward strand.
TATGTAATTATAAACTTTTGTAATTAAACCCATGTATATATTTTTGTACTTCTATACAGAATGTCCCGCATATTCGGAAACTACTGATTCTCCATGTCAAAATAAATTGGGATGTCCTGTACCATTATACAATATATAGTTTTATTTCTATATGTGTGTGTTCTGGCTTTAGAACTTTTGGGACATCCTGTATATTGAAATATATTACGTACCCAACATTTCTAGTAGGCGTAGATGCACTGGATTTCGTAGGTTTTGGTGTCTCTGGCAAAGGACCTAACTCTTTTACTTTATCCATTAAGACCTTTTCTAAAGTATTTGCATCTTCATATATCAAAGAACCTTCTTCATTATATTGACGACAGTTATTAAACATTAACTGATAAGAAAAATATGATACAAAATACAATAACAAATATTTAGTTAAGTAATTGAAACATATATTTTAAAACAACACTATATGAAATATACCTTAAAATCTTGTATCAATTCGTTTTCACTTTGATATTTCTCTGCTTTAATGTTAGCTTCAATTGCTAACATATCAATAGGTTCTGCTATTACTTGGTAATAATCTGGATATAACTTTTTAGAAGGCTTCTCCATAAACATTAACATTGGTTGTCGACCATCTTCACACTGTAATATAATGAAAAACTCTATATTGATAAGTTTCAGTTTTAATATTTCAAGTTGGAATTACTTACAACGTATTCCATGACACATTTAACTAGTGCATATAATCTCCTTTTCAGCGGAATATTGTCTTTATATTTTCCACGTGTTAATAAATTTGAAGCACGTTTAATAAGTTTAGGTTGTTGAGAATTATTTTCAAATTCACTATCTGAATCTGAATCCTAAAATATAAAATTAATACACATTTTTAGCGTAATCGAAATATGTTTGAAAATATTCATGTGTTAAAATAATTTTTTCATATAATATTTTAGTACATTAAATAATATAATATACTAAATGCTCCTAAAATTTAATTGTAAAAGAAATTATGTAATTAAAGAAAGATACCTCGACAAAGTTGTGTTTACCTGATCAAATTCTAATAATTCTTGCACTTTTTCTTGCATAATTTTCTGCAGCTTCACAGCACACTTTAACATAAAACAATAAAACTAAGTAATATGAACTAAGAACATAGATTTGTTTAAATCAATTAACGTTTATTACCTTGTATAATCTAGATGTATGAATATTATACTTCTTTGCATTTTCAAACATAATATTCATATCTCCGGCCACTTCACTAACAGTACCATATTCACCTTTCTAAAATAATTAGAAATTAAATAAAAATAATTTAGAGAAGACAGAATTATTTTATTTTCACTACCTTTATCTTCGTACGAATTTGTAATAAAGAAATAGGATTCTTAATCATTTTGTAATAGTCAGGATATAACCTCTTTGATGGCAGTTTCCAGAAGTATTCACTCATTCTAACTCCTATGTATATCACAAAAATGTAATTAATATTGTTACTATAAAACATTATAATAATAAAAGTATTATATAAATCATTTAAGTACCTTGATTGTTAGGTGCTGTTCTTATAGTTTGAAACAGCTGCCATTGTGGATTGTCAGCTTCTTCAGTTTCTGCGGGTTCTTCTTCTTCATCATCACTTTCATCATCTTCATCTGGTAATAACGCAGTTTGAGCTATTAAAGATTGTGCCATTGTGCGACTTCCTCTTTTACTTCTCGTTGATGGGGCAGTTGTTGCAATTTTTGGAATACAGCTACTTAATCCAGTATCCTGCTTTTTTGTTGCAGCAGTAATAATCTTTTTTAAAAGTTTAGCATCTTTATAAATTTGAGAACCAGGTTCATTAAACTGACATGCATTACGACACATTAGCATCAAATCTTTTTCCATATCTGTAATGGTACTATAAGCTGCTTCTTGAATTTTTCTAGCAACTGTTTTCAGATCTACTGGTGTCTCAATTACGTCATAATATTCTGGATACAACTAAAAATGCAACATTATTTATATATAACATCAGTTTGAGAAAATAATATTAATACTTCAGCAATAAGTAATCACTTTTTTCGATGGTTTCAGTTGAAACATTGTATGCAATGGCCTATTATTATCAGCTGGATCTGTCGCTGTCATAACTGCTGCAAATAAATCTTCAAACTGTTGTATTGTCTCTTCATCAGGATTCGTTGAACTTTCAGATGTGTCTTCGGTATCTTCTTGTTTTAATGTAGCTTTTCGAGCCTACACAATTAATATTATTAAAATTACTTGCTAGTTAAAGTACATGTATAATAGCTAATGTATTTTATGCCGTTACTTACCAATCGTGCTACCTTTAGAATAAGTTTCCCTTTGGGTTCTGGATCTTCATATTCTTCCATAATACGGTTTTTTGTATTTACACATAATTCCCAAAGTTCAGTAGCATCTTTATATTCAGGGGATGTACGCTGTGCATAAAAAGTTATTGTGACTAAAATATTAATCTATTCCAATATACATACATGTTAATTCAATTCAACAACTATTACCATATAAAAAGCTTTTGCATTATTAACCATAAGTTGAATATCAGCAGCTAAATCATCCATATCCCTATACTCATCTGTTTTTAATTTTTGTTGAACCTTTAATAGGTCTATAGGATTTGTTACAACTTCATAATATCCTGGTTCTTGTCTACGTTTAGGCACACGTATAAATGCATCACATAACAATGTCCCATCTTCCTTCTTTTGATTTCTTAATACGTCATATAATTGTTGACATAAATCACTCTGAATATTTTAAATTAAACAAATATCAAGGTTTAATATTCAATTAATTATAAAGACCTTTAACATTTAAGCATCTACGACAAGACAACTTACAGGGTCTAATTTTTTTCGTCTTTTAGTGGGTTCACGTGGTACTTCATCGCCATCATCTTCTGTTCCTCGACTTGCAACTGAAGATGTTCTACGGCGCTTGTTCATTTTAAGTAATCTTAAAAAAGTATGAAAAATAAATATATGTGTAAATATAAAAACAGTACTGTTTCAAATTAATATACAGCTACTGTATTCCAATTCCTTATTTCAGTCATAATATCATGAAGGATATATACAGGGAAGACTAACTGCATGTTATGCCTAGCTAATACAATATAATTACATCACTGTAATGCAGATGACTAAGTTGCAATTGTAAATCCTATGGAAAGGAATTTTATATACAATATGTCAATTTACTAAATATGTTATTTCACAAAGAGATTCCTTGGCGTACGCATTCGGTATGAAAATAACTGAGATACACAACTGCAGCTAAGAAAATTTCGCCGCCATGATATGTCGCCACTGTGCTTTAAAATGCAGAAGCATACAGTATTTCAATTTTTGTGTATACTTAATACTGCAAATGAACTTATTTTATTTATAATAGGACACAAAAATTGTGGTACAGTCATATCTGAATAACTGATGGAATAATTAAAGAATATCACCAGTTTATAATAAATGCTTGCTTAACTAAAATTTGCCGCCATATCAAAGCCTCACTGAATCTTTGAACATAACTCGTCTATAAATATTATCATTTACTTTTTAAGGCATTGGTGCTATCGTTCATTTGAAATCGTCACCTACCGTTAAAATATGTATAAAAGGTTCTTTATTAATATACAACATGTAAAATAAAAACGTTACAAATGTATTACACTTTTCATATGCAACACACGATGACACACGACTTGGCTAACGCCATGCCGTAAGCAACCGCGGGTTTATACCCGCACGAACTACGTATACGATCCTATAGCCAGAATTAGAGACCATTTCATGTGACTTTTCGTATATAAATTCACCTGGTCGATAAAGTAGATGTATTTTAACGTTTTATACATATTTTTAACCAGATTCCATACATTATTAATAACTGTCATAACAAAATTTACATTACAGAAAACTGTATCGTAAATAGTGGTTGCAAAAAGTATTTAGCTTTCTATTATATTTTTAGCAAAATAAATATATTTCTTAGAGAAAACGATGGAACACTTAATGAAATAAAATTTGTTGAAATTTTTCATCTGCAAATATTAAATGAACATCACAATCATTTAAACACCGATCGTTAGATACAAATTATATATCGATAGTTTATAATTCGATATCTGTATATACATAGTTCTTAGCATAGTACAATGTACTTTTTTCGCGCATCTTGGCTAAGTTCAGAAGGATTTTCACCATCAGTAAGGTAACAATCTATTGTCTGCTTCTCATTTTCAATTCATATACATGGTAAACAAAAATACATAAATAACAGAAAGAAATTATGACTTAAAAGAGTATACTAAATAAAAGATCACTGGATATACTAATCTTGTAGTCAGAAATGTCCTTAGAACGCTTGCGCGTTACCAACCAATCAGAGTCGATATGTGCAGAACGAATGAAAAGTCGTCATTTAGGAAGTACATTCTCTCGTGACAGGATCTATATACACACACATATAACAAATATGTACAATGTACGCCATAAGCATACCGACCCATGATCTAATCTTACGTAGTAGCCATTTTACCTTTCCTTACATCGGGGTATACGAAAGAAGTAAGTTGTTAGGTTGTTAAATGGTTTGTCAGTAATTGTATGTGTTAATTATTAGTAATATTACATTGTCATGTAACAGCGTATTATCTTTAATAAACTAAAATATATTTCGTGTTAATTTTTAAGTCATTTCCGTGAAACTGGGTGTTAGGTAATGGCCAAGTTAGAGAATCAGTATGTAATGTAAAAGAATTATATCCTTTTATGAGTTTAATACGTTTAAAATTACAATTGTGTGTGTTTCATATATTTTTATTTATAATTCTATATTACTGTAAACTGGACAGATATGTGAAAATATTTTAATACTTTATCCAATAATACTTCGTGTGTAGAAAGATTGTATATTTTATATTGAAAAATTTAAAACTGCGGTTTACTTTTTTATGATAAATGTCAAATAACAAAGTGTGATGTCTTATTTATTACATATCAGATATTGTCATCTCGTCACATCAATTTATGACAGTAAAAACTTGGACTAATTATATACATATTTTAAGCAATTTTATGAGATTTTATATTTTCATTTTTTTATATAACGTACATATTTATAAAAGATAAATAACATATAATTTCATATATAGTTAAATAACTTTTTATTTCAGTACACAATGGCTAACAAATTAATTCTTTCACGTTTACAACAAAATATGCCATATATGTGTATTCGTGGAATGGCTATGCAAGGTGAAGTATTCCCAGACAAAATTGGTAATCGGGATGTAGTAGGTCATGGATATAATGGAGATGCTAGCTACTTAGATCGACCTGATTTTCCTATGCCTGCTATTCGATTCAAACCAAATACTCCAGATATCATGGTAAAATAATTTGTATGATTATAAATCTTCAAGCCTAATTAATAAAATGTAATTTTCAAATATTATTTTTTAATAAATTGATCTTTACATAGGCATTGCGAGAAAAAGAAAAGGGAGATTGGAAGAAGTTATCAATAGAAGAGAAAAAGGCATTATATCGTGCTAGCTTCCGCCAAACATTCACCGAATTCCAAGCTCCAACAGGCGAATGGAAAGGAAACGTAGGAGTGACATTAATGGGAGTAGCATTGAGCCTTTGGTTATTCTATTTCCTTAAAGCTTTTGGTAAGATAAATCATATATATCATAATATAGTTATAACATATATTTAAAAAATATATTAAATTATGGTTTATAGTTTATAATTCATAATTTTAATAAATTAAAAATAACTTACTTAAGTCAATAATTAAAAAAAATAATATTCTACTATAATTAACCACTTGTGCTGATAATTGGTTAACTATACCATATAATCAAGTTAAAAACAAAATGTGAATCATAATATTTACGTATTTTTGTTAATAAATATGTTATTGTGTGCATGTAATATGCACCATGACTGTATATAAAATGAATGTGATAATTTTTAGCATAAGTTGTTCAATATTTCATGTACACAAAATTGATTGAATAATTTAATTAAATTCTGCAGCATACCCACCATTGCCAGATTCATTTAGTGAAGAAAATAGACTTGCACAACTGGAACGTATGCAAATACTTGAGGTTAATCCTATTACTGGAATTAGTGCTAAAAAATAAAATAATTTATATGTAAAAATATAGTATAAAATACAATTTGTTGTACAGTAACAATTAATAAAAATGTTCTGTATACGCTTAGGACAAAAAAATTTTAATAAATTATTCCTACTAAAATAAACATTCTTTAAAGCATAACTTCCTATAAATGATTCAGAAATATATATGCATTTTACTTGTCATGAACGTTTGAAAAAGTTGTTGGTTTAGAGGTAGTTTACACTAAATATAAAGCATTCGTCAATTTTTATCTATTCTTATTTTCTTTAAATTTTTCTGTATCTAAAATTCATTTACTAACTTATTATATTATTACACATATTAATATGCATTTATGAATGTAAATATTTGTAATTTTATTGGAAAATATAAATTTTTGGAAAATATCTCAAATTTATTATATTTTTTCGTTTCAATAATTAGTTTACTAAAAACTAGGAATTTTTTCTACTTTGAAAATGGTCCGAATTTTAACATATTTCAATAATGTTTATGTTTATTATTTCATAAAATAAGATCAGAAAGAATAAGGTATAAGTACATAATATTGGAAAGAAAACAATTAAAATGACAGAAAGAAATCTGTTATTACTGTTTATTAAAGTTTTAATACTTACACATTTTTTAATAATTTCTGAAGATAGACAAACATAAATCATAAGTTATTAATAATACAATTTTATGAAAATTTGATCCCCGATTAAAAAATCTGCAATAGTTTCCATAGACTAGTTAGCTGTAATAACAACAACAATAGTAATAATAATTACATAGCTTCAAGAATTTAAGATTCATGTTTTTACTGTTCACATACGTACACACATCATACATACATATATATATACGTATATGTATGTTTAACAAGCAATTGACATTCTAATTACAAATCGAATCACAGCTTATAATGAGAATTTTGAGGCTTTCACGGCTCGGTTTTGTTACAGTTAATATTGTTTGAGGCTTTCGGTTATAACCTTTAAACATTATTAACTGCCAGAGCTTATAAATATTATCGATGAACAACGTTTCATTGAATAGTATATAGAACACTGCACATCTGTTATAAAGTTTGAAGGAAAGTGAATACTATCTGTTTTTTGCTTTTTTTCATTCGAATTTAATAAGAGACACCGTTTGAACTATATTACAACTTGTATTAACACAAAATGCAATCCAGAAAAAGATTCTTAATCGGTAAACGCTTGCTATAATAAACGCAGTCGTCTCATTTTTTTCAATTTCAGAAATAAAATTTTACACTGAAAAACGGAATGTAATTTTTAATAATAAATTAAATATAAGATAATTTCACAAATATAATATTTAGAGTCTTCAATAATATAAAGGCCTTTCGCGTATTGTCATATACAAAATTTTTGAAATGTTGCTCAGTTTACTAAATATTTAATACAGAATATGTTTAAATGCAATATCTGATTCGTGCATTGAATCCATGTGACGTTCTATCATGATGCATATGCTTACTATTATTTTTTGTAATATAAAAATAATTGTATTATTGTTCGGGGGAGACTAAAAATTACAAACTAGTGTTATGAAATCAGCAATTCTGTATAAAAAGTAAAGTATTACGCACAATTACAACTTGAAAGAACACGGTGTAAAAATCTAAAATGTATTATTTTTTTCATCGATGAGTTAGTATTTTCAAAAATATTTTTATTCAAAATTTCTTGATCATCAGCACACGAACTTATAGCTTTATTAAAATCCGAAAAATATACCAAAACATTTTCACAACAGTACTGGACTTACATATTACAGAAAAAATAGATAATTCTCACATAATCATGGACACATCCATGATTTCAAATGATAAAATTATATTATTTTAGGTACGTACAAAATAAAAAAAAATTTAGTAGGTAACTCTTAAACTTATTTTTTCTATGTTCGATAATGTATATTACAATATTTACAATAGGTAAGTTCCAATATCACCAATTTGTCTGCCACCCCTTTTGTTATAAGAATATAATTCCATATAGAAAACTAAGTCTTTATCATCATTGTTAGAGCTTGTTTTATAGCTTCGTGAAATCTTTAAGAAAACTGTACTGTAAATAATCTTTTGTATATATCATCCATATTATATAAATGTATTACAATGAGTTTATCGTGATTATGAACACAATTGCTATTTAAAAATTGCAATAAGCTTGTAACCTCGTAAATAATAATTAGTAAAATATTACATATTTTCTCAGTGTTACTTGTAATATGTGCAGGAATACGAAAAAAAGTAAAACTATAAATCAATCTATGTTACAGTTCTGTACGTCTTTGGTATTTAAATTATCGTACAGAATAAAATGTTTCTGATGAAATGAAGAACTTAATTACACTGGGGGCCACTTTCTTGTTCATATAAGAAATAAGAGACACAGAGTTTATCAACTCCACATCATTATAGACACTGAGCCCCTCTGTACACTAAAATGGAAAGGATAATTTAGTTGTATGATGAAAGTTAATCAATGTCTTTTCACCACACGATTATGATATTGAGCTCTCTACTTAAGTGACAAACAAAGTCCAGTGTTATTTTGCACGTTTCATCACCGTACACAATCTCCTGTACCACGAGGTGTAATACACTGTTTTTTTCGTTTGACGGTTTGTGACCTTGAACTTGGACTGTGGCTATTATTATTACTTCCATTACTATGAAGAGAATGTTTTGCCTTACTTTGTCCACTTATGTTATTGTTTATTCCACGATGATGATAATTTCCTCTGGAATTGTGGTGGTGGTTGCCTATAATAAATAAAGAATATACTTTTTAAATACGTTGAAAAAAGCAAGGTTCGTATTACTGTATATAGTTTTATTGAAATTAAAAGGTAGATATGGGGCATTCATAAAAACAGAATATTCATACCATGAGCAGTTCCTTTGAATGGTTTTTTCCATTGTGAATGATGATGAGTATGTTGATTATTATATACATGTCTTTCTTTATTTCTATCTTCTCCTTTTCCACCGGTATTAGGAGAATTTCCACGACTACATTCGGAATCCTAATAATAGTAAAGTTGTATGTTAAATATAGATCAAAATATTATTAATACATAATCATTCTTTTCACATTTAAATAAATTATTTTTCGATACCGTATCACTAGCTGGAGCTGACAGCGTTGATGCATCTGATCCAGTTGAACTTGATAATGAATCTACCTCACTCAAGGATAGCGGGAATGTTTCTTTGATCCATTTACGGTATTCTATTACTTCATCTGTCACGCGAATTATTCTTCCTAATATACTGTACATCATACAATCTTAGAAAACGTTTGATCAAGTCATGTCACATATCAGCAGAGTTAAGACGTATAAATAATCTTACCTTACTTTATTTGCATCGTTAACTAAAATATTTAAAGGACTAACAGCCTGTGATAAAACATAATAAGCCCAATCAAACGCATCTTTTACATACAGAGCACCATAACTACTGCGACCAATATCATTTCCAGGTGTAAGTGGATCTTCTATGCACAGTAAAGAGGGTCGGTGACCATCTATCATATCTCGTTGAACCTATGAATCATGTAAAACATACAACTCACATTAATACATAAATCGGTATATTTTTATGTAAACATATTACTATGATAAATTTTCGTTCAACTATTTGCACACAAAACATATTCGTGTGCTCACTAATTTATCCTTATTTTTTAAATTCAAATATTTATTTTTACTTACTACTTCTTTCTTATTCTAAAGATGATTATATATTTTGATTAATTAGATTGTAATTAATCCAGGTATTTAATTAAATTTTTGACTTAAATAATGCAATAATATGCAATAGATAATATATATCTTACATTATATGTAATAATATATATTACATTAGAAATTTGTAGATTTGTTTTATAAAAGTTTAGATCATTGTTCTTTTTTTTTTAAATTTATAAATAATAAAATTCCTTTGATGACATTCAAATGATTAAATGAATTAGCATATGGTATTTTATCAAATATACAATTTCTTTACCTCTTCTTTTGATATGTAAGTACCACCATCTTTTACTCGAATTCCTGTTTTAACATAATTAAATTTCCTACCGTATAGTTCCAAAAATTCTATTAATAGCACCCCAAGATTAGCATTTGAGCAATAAGCATTTTGCCTGGGATGTAACTGAAATAATAATTAGACTAAATGATAAAAAGATTAGTTGTGCATTTGTAATGATATGAGTTATCTCTTATAAATAATACTGATAATTTCATAGACCACAATCTGTTAATATTACATTGTTTCATTTATTTAAGCATGAAATGTTTAAGGTAAGTTATTAATGCCTCACCTGTAAAAAACTGATAGTCATAAGTATTAAACTGTATGAGGAAATTCCACCAGTAAACACTTCATTCAGGTCTCTTTGTAACAAGAATTGCTTTAATACCATAACTAATTTCTCCAATACTGGATATCGTTTTTTAAAAGAATTGATCAATTCTGCAGATTTAACACCATTACTCATATTAAAACTGATATCTACTTTAATCTCAGTTTCTTTATCAGTTAACTTGACAATTGGAACACTAGCTTTATCTAGAACTTTAATAGAGGAAGGTTCAGCAATATTCTGATCCAATAAAGCACGTTCCAAAGTGCGTAATGGAAGATTTGTCCACATTCCTATTACTACTAAATCTATATCACTGCAAAAAGAAATAAATTCTGTGCATCTAAAAAGCTTTGTAATTAGCATAAAGTATTAACTGTGTTAATATTATTGTTTTACAAAAATAGTTAGGATTACTCCAATGTGATGAAATATTTTCAATTAAATATATTTTCATAAATTTATTATTATGTATAAAAAAAATAATTTATGAATACAGAAAACAGTAAATCTGATTTAATATATATATATTTCAGTATAAACACATAACTAAATACAATCTGTTTTAAATATGTACATTGATACGTACCTTGTAGGTAAATATAAACCAGTGCGAAAGCTGCCAAATACTTCAACCTTAGAATCTGGCCAGAGATCATATATTACTTGTTCTATCCTTTTGACAACACGTATTCGTAAGCTATGCTCCTCATTAGAGGGACACATATAAGCAAAAAAATCTTCAATTTCTTCATGTAATCTAAATTTAATAAACAATACATTACTAAAAATATGTAAATGTATATATTATGTATTATCAAAAAATACATCTACTTTAATTGTTTCAGATACATAAATCATTTATTATTACTATTACTTCTTATAAAAATTATGTTTGATTATAAAAAATAAGTTCTTAAAAAACAGTGTATTAAAATTTTCATTGTAATACATAATTAAAAAATTTATAAAAATAATAACTAAGAAATATATTTTTTCTTTGTTACATTATAATTTCAGTTTTATAATAAATTTTATAATACAATTAATATTATACCTATTTAATGAATCTTAATATACTTATTATCTAATTTTTTAAACACAGAAAGTTTTTTATAAACTAAAGTGCAAATGTATTCAGTTTTAGTAATATTCTGATCAGCTTTCTGGTTCTCTTCAGCCTTTTATTATAAATTATTAGACAGATACTGCAGTATAACATAGTATAAAAATTAATATTGGCATTATTTATAACAAAAGCCTAAAGAGGATTTTAAAACATTACCAAAATTAAACACGTTTATAATTTAGTCCATAAACTATTTTATATGTTTAAAGAATTGAATGATAAGTGTACTAAAATTCAACAATCTTAGTATAAACAATAAGTAATGTTTATTTATAATCATGCAATTTCATAAAAATAAAAGAATAAGAAAAATATTTACTTTTCAACAAGTTATATGTATTATATTGTAAAAATAATTAATTGATAAAAAACTCATATTTTATGATTTATATATCATCTGTACTAATTAAATTTAAAAACAATGCAACTAAGAAAATAAGAATAAATTATTTAAATATGCAAAATATTACACTAAATAAAATTTTCTAAATATTTTGAAACAAAATGTTTTATCCTTTGATTTGGAAAAAAAGAATTAACTTATAGATAGTAAATTTGTTCAATAGATATTATACAGATGATTACAAACAAAATAAAACATAATATATAAATATTTAAATTTGTAACAAATAGAAAATTTGTGTAGTTTATAATTAATAATATTTCATAATTGTAAAATCATTACCTGGATTAATCATTTCATGATTATTAATAATTATATAGGATAAAAGTTGCACTATTACCGCAACGTTACATTTCATTACTGAACAACAGGAAATATTATAAAGCCAAACATAAATAATCATGTTATATAAACATCCACGTGTGTTTACAAAACCTTTATATTAAAATTGTAACAATATAATTCGCAAAAATGGTTAGAAAAGTCAATTATTTAAAAATATTGTACTCAACAAATTGAAATCGTTTATTAAAAAAAAGGGAAAAAAAGATACATTCTTTACGACATTTCTAATTATAAAGGGACCTTGTTATACCCTATTTGTAAACGAGCGTGCAAGCTACATAACCTTAATCATGCCCATATGGATAAACCATGTAAAGCTCAATAACGTAATTTTTCTAATACAAATAATAAAACAACATTTGATAAAAATACTTACCCAATAACCCCTTTTGAATAATGTTTATTGGGTACCCTCCACGGACAACCGCCGTATTCGCCGACTAAGGTATAGTAATTATAGTTCATGCCGTAAGTACTAGCACGATTATCACCTTTCCTACGTGACGGATTATAATAGCTATTGCAAGTATTATGTTGCATACGGTCTGCTGTACGAGAATTAAGAGAATCCAAAGATAAGAAGTCCTGTTGAAGTTTCACACCCATAACATTTGAAGACGAGTCGTTTTTCAGCGTTAAGATATCCAGGCCTTTCTCAGCTTCCCAAATGTGTAACCACAAATCCTTAGCGGGGCCGAACTGCTCCGGTTGATACCAACCGATAGTCGGATCCATTAAATAGTTCTCGATTCTGTATCTTACGATTAATGGTCCTTGCGCACTACACTACAATTCCAATCTTAATTCAACTTTAATTGAAAAATTGTCTGATTTATTGTAACCTGCGAACACTATGAAATTCATACATACAACCAATGAATAACAGCATTTTAGAAAACCTCATACACTGTTAAAGCCTTACTTGAACATAGAATAATACGGCTACCCGAAAAATTTCTTCCTGCAGATGGCATTTTCATTTAACTTCCTTCCATGAGAAAGTAATCTTACTAGATGGCGGATTTTCGTTTCTTCTGAGCATGTTAATTCTGTTTTTAAATTTATTCAATAATATAAATAATTAAGATCACACAGTCGTTCAGTTTTTAAGATACTAATATATAATATTAACTTGGTTATAGAAAATGTAATGCATCTTATATCCATTTTTGGAAAGAATTATACTTCATTCCGCAACTTGGTATCCTAGGGAGTTTCCTCACGACTGTGATACTCCTCTATAGTTTGCTTCTGCTGTGTGGTTATATACACGATGGGAATAAATAAACGGACAATCAGAACCAGCAATGTTGCGATAAATGTGCAAAATGAAAGGAATATTATACTCTACTTTTTAATGTATTCATAAAATATATGACGATAGAAAAGGAAGTATTTTGTCTAATGTATAGAACACACTAAGGTCAACAAGAATTAGAAATTATGAAACTTTATGCTCGCTGAGTATACGCTTGCGTCACAATTGTTATAAGAGCGCATGTGCATTATCATAGATTATAGAGTGTGGAGAATAGAACAAGTTAGTTTCGATTAGTCTATAAGACCACGTTTACATTGGTCGAGAAATTGAACAGACAACACAAGTGTCAAAAGATAGCTTTTTCATCTTTCTTATTCCAGGTCTACATGTAAACCATAGAATTATACAAAATAAAAAATTGCTGAACATATATTTGGTAAAAATCATTTTACAATCAAGAGTAACTTGTATGTACACAGTAAGCAAGAATCTTTTCCTATTTTTATTCATCATGTATATGACGACTAAGTAAAAAGCATATGACAGTGAAAGTGCATTGAATGGGAATGTCCCTACTGAAGTTAGCCGAGTTGCGCAAGTATGATCTTTTGTTGAACAAAGGCATATGTATATGTATATGTATAGCTCATCTTGTTTCCGCGCGAAAAGTATATATACGATTATATACGAATTAAAATCAGTTGAATCAGTTAATATTATAAATATAAGTTATGGATAAGAGAAAGTTAAAATACAAAGGTAGCTTGCACAAAAACTTAATAGGAAGTCAAGTATCATCACAAAGTTACTCTTCTAATACTAAATCCTTAACTCAAAAACCTGCAAAAAGTAAAAGTTTATTATTAGCTGAAAAAACATTGTCAACTCAAAGTAAGTTAATAAGTGTATTTACATTCTGAAGTCAAAATATATTATTAAGTAAAATATGTATTTACAGGTGAAAGCAAGTCATCGGATGAAGATTTATTCTCAAATAAAGATGTAGCATCTGCAGATACAAAAAAGACTGAACTATCAAAAGAAAATACAGTATCACGAAAACGCAAGTCGTTTAGTTTCAATGCATTAAATTGTGAAAGTGATGATGATTTAGGCCATCCTTTGGCAGAATCTACAGTATTAAAGAAAAGACGTAATGATACTAATATTACACAAAATGAACATGAAAATATTAGCTGTAAGGATAATTCAAAAAATTTATTAGCTACAGTAGAGAATATCAATAAAGATTCTGTTACAAAATGTGAATTTATTGCATTTTTATCTGAATCAGGTATTAAATTAAATTCAGTTGCTCCACATTTGCTTTGTAAGTATTTGTAAATTATATTAATGTTATTAATGTCTAACATTTACACAAAACTTGTATCTGAAAATATATTAAATTAATAACAAATCTTATAAAATTCTCATAGATAAGGATATTATAACAGTTCAAAAAAATATGAAAAAATTATTGAATTCAAAAAAATATGAAAAACAGAAGTTAATTACTTTGATGGAAAAATATTTTGAAAATCAACAAAATCTTGAAAATGCACTAGCTGACATGGAACTATTTGTTAATGATGAAGTATCAAATGTTTTGCATAGTTCATCTCTTATAAAAATCTTATTACAAATTCCAGAATTGCATCCAGAAATATACAGTAGTCTGTTATCTAAACTTAATGAATCCGTGCTCATAGCGTATGTTTCACAGTTATATTACTTCATAATATAAAATAATCTTCATAATCTTGTACCATTTGTCTTGCATACATTTAATATAAATTTTCAGTGATTCCATTGAGTCAGTACCTTGGACTCTTTCACTGTTGCAACAATTTCGATTTTTGGATGTTGTAACTAATTCTGATGTCTTAACCAGTAGCTTAGAACAACTTTTAGAATCATGTCCTATATGGTTCCAAAGTGAATTACTTCTGTTTTTGCCTGATATCATAACTGATAAACAACATCAAACTATTGCTGACATTTTGAATAAAGTTTTAGAAGAGAATTCTGAATTAATAAATTTAATATTAAATTGTATGAGTAATTTAAATCTTGGAAAAGAATATTTAAATGAATACAAGGAAAAAATACTCAATTTATTAAAAACAAATGTAAATTTAAATGCAATATCAGCTATTGTAAGGTATGTTTTGTTATTGAAAGTATTGTATAAATATATGTACTTATTTTTAATTTATTGATTTATATAAATTTTTTTGTAGCTTTGTGTTAGAAGATTGTGCTGATACAGAAGTTTTTGGAAAAACGTTAAAAATATTACGGAATATTGATATGCAACCTCTTGTTGGAGAAAAAGTTGAGGAGTGTTATCAAAATCAACTAAATATAGTTAATACTCTAAAGATGAGTATGTTAACATCAAAAAATATAGTAAATGCAACTATAACAGTTATAAAAGATATTACTAAAGATCCAAAACCATTAGATATCATTCTTTTACTACTTATATTTTCAACAACAGAGATAAAAAAAAGAATTATTGAAACTATGTTTAAACAGTATATACGCTCTGGATTTTATAGAACAAGTTTATTAACTTCATTATATAATGATTACAAACAGGTATACAATAATGTAAACTCTAAATGTACTGTAAAATATTAAATCATCATTTATTTAATTTAATGAAAGTATTTTGATTTAGGTCGTGCAAGAATTACAGTCACCTGCATTGCAAATATCAAGTAATTTATTAAAAACAGATGAACGTGTATATATTGACTTTGCTATTGACTGGTTACGCTTACAATTTATGTGTCATAAAGAAAATGTATTTAAGCAACGTGAGATTCTAGAAAAAATTATATTTCTTATGGGTGACAATGATCAAACAATTAAAAATGCTCTTGCAGTCCTTTGTAAAATGGTAACAAAAGAGGAAGAAAGACAATGTTTAACACTACATTGTAATCATCTTCGCATTTTACTTGAAAAAATGGATAATTTAGGCTTAGAAGAAGTTGGCACATTAAATGATTTATTGCAATATTTGTGTTCAAATTCCAGTTCTATTGCTGATTCTTTACGTGATGACTTATTCATATTACTTCAAAAGCAGTTGTCTAACTTTAAACCACTGTATGTATTAATTAAGCATTTTTTAGAAATACTTATGAGTATTGTATGTATCTTTTTTCAAGTATAACATATTTACTTTTTCTTTTCTTTTTTGATATTTCAGGATAAAATGTAAAGGTGTTTTAGCATCGGTTATGGCAATAAAACACTTGATGCTGAAAGCAGAAACATCTGATGCAGCTTACAATTTATTTAGTATGCATTATGGAGCATTTATGAAATATATATTAAAGTTATTAACAAAGTTTTACTATTTTAAATATATTACAAAACAAGATTTTTTTTTGTTTTATAGAAACAGTATTAAATAATGTAAAGGCTTGTCCAAGATCGAATGCTTTATTTTATGATCAATTAACATGTATTATTTCTGAAACTGAAAATGTTGATATACAATTTATAAAAAGCCTTACAAATTATGTCGAAGAAGAATTTATTAATGTAAATATGATTGATAAAACAAATTACAGGTATGTAATTTATATGTATATTCTTTTTAATTTAAAATTTTTATTGCACATTTTTTGTTATCTTTAGAGGAGAATTGGTACCTAAATTTGGTTTGAACAATGTAGAAGATGAACCACAAAATTGTGTTTTAACTTTTGAAGACAAAAAGTATGGCGCAATTGTACCAATTTCGTTTAAACTACTCAGAACTTGCTGTATAAGATTAAGTGAAAATGGAGATTTAGAGGCCATAGATTCTCTTTTAGGATGTGCAATATTAATGCCAGAAAATTTTGATATCGCAGAAAACTATATAATGGATTTAGTAATATGCTGCATTAACTGGTGAGTTAAAAGTCGAACGAATAAATTAAAATGCAATGATGGTTAAAACAGGGAAAGTTATAAAAACTAACTTCTAGGTTTCGAGAAATAATTAATGGTTTTGTTACACAAAAAGATCCTTTACTACGAAAACAGGTGTTACAAAGATTAGATAATCTTATTGATTTACAAAATGAATTAAGAATGATGTTTTCTCTGTGTGATACAAAGTATCAGCCACCTCCAAGCTATTTTCAATATTTTCCAACACCACAGTTTGTAAGAATTGAGAAAAAGGTAGGCAGAAAGGGTAAAAAAGGAAAAAAGGAATCCAAGGAAAAATCTATCAGTTTTAATGAAAGTGATAACTGGGAATATGGGTCTACAATATGTACTAAAAATCCAGCATATTTCAGAAAATTAGATGCCTCGGTATGCACGTGTATTCACATTATTATTCTATTTTGCACTTAACTTATTTTATGATAATACTTATATTTGTGTATATAATTAAAACTAATTTTTTATAGATAGTACATTTATTAGATGTAAAAATGGAAATGCATAAATCACAATCTACAAATTGTTATATATCTATAAAACAAATATGTTTTATCGTTAAAGAATTGTTAGGAATTTTTGGATATGATGCTAATGAAAAGTTCATAACAGATTTAATTGAATTATTGCCTAAAATTTGTACAAAATTGCGAGATATTGTGGATACTTTAAGAGAAGACAATAACATTCAATATAGAGAAGCTGCTAGATTATTGTTATGTTTGTTAACAAAGATTTTTAATTGGAAAGGATTTGAGAGTGTCACTTACAATATATTGTTAAGAGGTATATTACATATTTTTATAATAATTTCTTAAGTTTGTGTGCATTAATAATTTTTTTCTTTAGAGGGTTTACGAACTTTAGCAAGCCAAGTAAATGAAAGTAATGCTACATTAAGATCCTGCAAAGAACTTGTTTCAGAAGCTTGCAAGTATTTTGAATCTTTATCTGATATTGCAACACAAATATCTCTATCTACCACATTAATTAATATGTGTAAATCTTTAATGAAACATTCTGAATCTTATACTAAACAAAATAAAGAAAAATATGGTAACTAATATTATATATTATTTATGATGTACTAAATGTTAAACGTATATATCAATATAGTTTTTAAATAAGTCATAATTATGTATTTATAAAATATCTAGCAAAATTAGCATTTGGATTTTTATCTCTTCAATGGCCAGAAGAAAAACATGCTAGTCAACAATATAAAACATCAGTAATTGAATTATTAAACAATTGGATTGATAATGAGCCATTACCATTACAGACAGTTACTGTAATTTTGGAATGGTTACCGAATGAAACTACAAACTTGGAAAATCCTAAAAATTCTTTAAGTAAAATACCTTCAATAACAAGGAATAACTATCACTTTTTGCTTAAAAAGATATTCGATGGTCTGATTAATGGTATAAAAATAGCACTTCCATTAGTTAATAGGTATATATATTTTACAATAATTAAACTGAATATATTGTTTAATATAAACTATTTATATCGAATAGATATTTGAAATAATTAATATTTTATTAGTGACCCTGAAAGAATAAAATTATGGTATGAAGTTGCAACAAGTGTTCAAAAATTGGTTCAAATATGTAAAACTTTAACTACAAAAAATAATGTATTAATTTTTTTAAAACATATGCCCATTTTATTGAAATCTTTTCTAAATCTTGGAATGCCAGTTCTTGAATATAATCTAAAATATCAAACTGAAGATGTTACCAAAATATTAAAAATGATGCAAGGTAGAAATTTTAGTTAACATAATATAATTAATACATAAAATGCATTAGCAGTGCTAATATAGTATAAACAGTATTTATTAACTATAAAATTATTTATATTTTAGGAGGTACACGTTATTTGCACACAATATGTTGTGATAGCGCAGAAAAGAAGGATCTGACATTAACAAAGTATATCCCCGCAGCTAAATCTATATTGGAGAAGTTAATTTACAGTGTTAAAGGAATGTTAGTTCTTAATAACAGTCCTGCTGCTTTTTGGATGGGGAACCTTGTTAATAAAAATTTAGAAGGTCGTGAAATTCTCTCACAGGTTTGTAAATTAACTTCATAAAAATTGACTTGGAATGTTTTTACATATTGTATTTTATTACTTTTTATATTATTATCTACATTTTTAGACTGTATCATCAGAAGAAACCACTTTACCAAGTTCTGATATTATTGACGATGCAATTGCAGCTGATGTATCGTCAGATATCTTAGAGAGTGATAATTCAAGTGATGATCTTGCAGAAGAAAATGATTTATAAGGAACTTCATTATTTACTTATAATGAATTAAAAGGAATCTCAATAAATTATAGATTAGTTGCGGATATTTTTATATTTATGACACAACAAAGTGTGTAAAATATACGTTAAACGTGCGTTATATATGTACAAATATTCGCAATCTAATTACAGAAAATTTACATTTTGTAATACAGTATTTTTTTATTATTTCTATATATAATGTTTAAAATACTACATATAAAGTATTTGACTCTTTAAACCATTAATACAATCAGTTTAAAATTAAATGCATATACAGGGTGTTACCTGTAACGTTACTCACGATTTTTCTCCCACTTGCAGCCACTTTACAAAAAAAGTTTAGAATAATATTTGCAGGGTATGAAGTGCACAATAGATATTAGTAAAGCAAATTTCGAAAACAGTTTGTTTTCTTGGCAAAGTCAAGGTCACCTTAGGTTTTTTAAATAGGAACATACATTTTTTTTTATTCATAGCTTTAGAAGACATAGAGACGAATTCAAAACATATATTACATGATATTTTTATTAACATATTACCCGATTTACAGAAGTGGAAATGCGAGGTAAAAGAGCAGAATATTGCCTGATGGAAGGTGGAATGCATTTTGAACGTGTAATTTATATAAAGTCTATTTTTCTTTCATTCTAGTCGTGTGTTAACATTCAGTAATCTCTTTGGAATCAAATAATGATTACACTACCAAAGTCGAAAGCTAAGTACTTCACATTTCCACTTCTGTAAATC
Source organism: Megachile lagopoda (assembly GCA_036983795.1). Lineage (NCBI taxonomy): Eukaryota > Metazoa > Arthropoda > Insecta > Hymenoptera > Megachilidae > Megachile > Megachile lagopoda. The sequence continues at coordinate 14,920,846 of CM072787.1, forward strand.
GAGTAATATGTTAATAATAATATCATGTAATATATGTTTTGAATTCGTCTCGATGCCCTCTAAAGCTATGAATAAAAAAAATGTATGTTCCTATTTAAAAAACCCAAGGTGACCTTAACTTTGCCAAGAAAACAAACTGTTTTCGGAAATTGCTTTGCTAACATTTATTGTGCACTTCATACCCTACAAATATTATTCCACACTTTTTTTTTGTAAGGTAGCTGCAAGTGGGAGAAAAATCGTGAGTAGCGTTACAGGTAACACCCTGTATGTTCAGTGTCTTAACACTTTTATTTATTTTTACACAAGTTGTTATTAAATATTTGGAGCTTCCATGTTAAGTCTGGCATAAGTGTTTCTTCAACAAATGTTACTTCATTGTTTCCATTAACTAGTATTATAGAATGAGTTCGTGTTGAATATTCACCAGCAGACACAAAAATTGAACTGAGTTCTTTATATTGTGATAAATGTCGCTTTTGCAACTCTAGATCAGGTAAATGCCTGTAAATGTTCAAGATATTGCGTAACATGCCTTAACAGTATAAAACTCATAATTGATTAAATGATGTATACTTTTCTTTTGATTTCAAAAATGTTAAAAGATCCTCGATTAAATCTGTTTGTTTTGACACATTAGCATTGTTAATAATACTTTTAAATCTTTCTTTTCCTACTTCAACTTTCCTATAAGGAACATCAAGGCCACTGTTACCAAACCCTAGAATACTATCTTCTGCTAGAGAAGGTCCCATTGAATTAATAGAACTACTGAGGTAGTGAACATTTGCATTGCTAAACAGATAAACGGTGTCTTATTAATTTAAAAGATTATAATATTTAAGAGTATATATTCTAATAATAGCATGTTTGTTAATTATATTCAACATGATTATGAACAATTTTGATAATAAAAACTTGAAAATTTATTTACGTACTGTAAATTAATTAAAATCAAAAGAAATGGATTATACAGTGAACCATTCTTATTTTCTTTATACAATTTATCTAAATATGAGGTTGCAGAATCATTTGAAGTAACAAAATTAGGTATTAAAACTCCTCGTCCCTGTTTAGGATTATCTGTTAAACTTTTTTCGTTAGCTAAATTTAAAACAACACCAGCTTTTCCTGTTGTAGATAATGCTAACCAAGTTCCGCCTTCTTTTCCAGGTTCCATATCAGTACCTGATAAATTATAATTTTAGTTTAAATTTTAAATGTATCAGTAATTTTAATTAAAGCAGAATGCACATATAATTATAATAAATCAACGTATTAAAATATAATAATTTCTTTAAATTAAAATATAAAAGAATTGAACAAATTCATTTAATTGAGCAATGGTTGATATTATATTTACTCAAACAATTAAGTACTTCTAAATATACTTTTGACATACCTCCTAAACATTCTGGATGATTTTTCCAATAATGGGCAGGTGATGCTGGACGTTTAAGATATTCATCACGGTTTGTAGCCACAATTAACCGATAGGATTCAGAATTAGCATCAGGATTGCGATAAATAAATAAGATACACATAATTGAACTAAATCATTTAAATGTTACATACAATACTCTTTTATATCACTGAAGAATTTTGATTTAAACCAGCTTTGTTATATATCTTTGATAAGATTGCTATGTACTTTACAATCATAAATTAAGATAATGTTCTGTATGTTGATTACTGAAGACAAGAAAATAGTAGGTGTCTATTTTATGATAACTGAATACTTAACAGTACATAAAATATTAAAATTATTAAAAATATACTTTTCAAATAAACATAAAACATTTATAATTATTATGTAATAATGTAATTATATTATTTAAAATTTACGAGACTAAATTTTATTTTATAATTCAGTTTTTTAAAATGTTAATATTTGATCAACTAAATTAAAACGCAATATACTGCGTTATACATTTTTCAATTTTGTTACATCATTATTTACACATACTATTTTGTAAGAAAATACAAATTTCTCTATTACATTATTAATACTTTGTTTAATTTTTTTATCGGAATATTTATGAATTTTGGTTCAAAACTTTTATATTTTACGTCACAAAAAAATGAAGGAACAATATTTATGAATCATTTTATACATCGACATCTGTTGGAAGTATATGTAATAAACACATCAATTTAAACAGAAATAAACGTAAAAATTTCACTTTGAAAAACATTGGAATTTACATAATACGCAAATTTAAAAACTTATTTTTTATTTTAATCATTTTTTCAAAATATAAATATCAAAGTAGGATTTTTTGGTACTGAAGTAAATTAACATAATGATACTAATATAAACTTTATTATATATTATTTGTATAATAATTGATAAATACAAATGTACATAAATTTATATATTGCAAATTAGATTTTATTCGAATATTACATTATTTATTCGTTGTTGAACAAATTTTTATTGCAGAACTTCAAATAATATGAATTTGATACACTACATTTTAAATTCAGAACCAATTCACAAAAATAAAAATGGTACCGTTATGGTTTATTTAAAGTATATATATTTTTCAGATTTATTGATATTATATACGTGCGTACAAAATAATGCGTTGCAATAATGTAAATTACGTTACAAGCTTATAAATGTTTCATTTTCATATTCATTTATTAGATTTTTTCTTTTTATTAAAATTTGTTTACTAAATTGTGCAATTAAAAATAATAAATCTATGATAGTGGAAAATGTGACAGTATGTTTTTCAATTTGTAACATTCTATAATTTTTGTGCAATATTAAATATTTTATATTAATTAAAGTACGAATTTTATATAACAACAATATTATAAATATAATGAACTTTGTTCAAGTTAATTTTGTGCATATGAAGTTAAATTAAAACTTATGTATCTGTGATAAAAAATATATATACAGAATATATATGTAATACTGCATTTTAGACTAGAATTTACAAGTACTTATTTGGAATAACCTGGATATGATAATATTACAGAGAAGATACATTCTTTAGGAACAAAATAAAAATCTGATCAATGAATATCTATTACCATACTGAGCTACCCAGTTTTATTAAAAAGTACAAATTAATAGTTTCATATTTATAAGATTTAATTAGTTGAAATATTTTATATGATTAAAACTTTCAATTTGTTCTTGACCTATCACATATTAATTATAAATCATCAATAATATTTTGAAGCATTTAATTTTAGATTTAATCATACTTTTATTATTATTAGATGAATTTATAACATGCTTATAGTAATATTTCTGCTGCCATAAGTTGAAATAATTTAGTGTTATAAAATTTTCTAAGTCTATTCATATAGACCAAATATATTATTTTTATAAATATATTCAAATAATTAATTTGAACAATTGTAGCGTATTTCTGATTATATGAAAATATATCAAGAAATTTTTATAATAAAGATTATAATTCACATTTTTGAACAATTCATATAAATTAAATAAAATATAAAATAGATGTGAAAAAAATTTTAACATTGTAAAAAGATATAATATATTTGAAAATTTGTTCTTTGCTTCGCAAGTTGTACTCTACAATTCTACATCACCAAAATACCTAAAGATTTTTTCACATTAGATGTTTCTGGTAATGAAAGAGCCCATTTTCTTAATCCTGTTAATAAAACTGAACTTGTGACTACAATTGCTCCTCCTACTGAATAAGGATTTGGTATTTCATTAAAAAATAGAACTTGCCAAAAAAAAGCAAACACAATATCTGCTGACCTTGCTATTGCAACTGGTCCTGCTTGTTCCATCTGTAAAGCTAAAGTTAATAGTATCTGTCCCCCAAAACTGAAAAGTGCAAGTGCAACAACTAAAAGTCTATCAGTCCCACAACGTGGTAAGCAAAGAGCACCTATAGCCCAAGATATTATTATTGTTTGAATTAAAGCGAAAGACCCAAAATTTGTCATGATTACTGAAAAATGAAGACCTTTTAAAGCTCGCAATAAAATGTATGCATTTGCACCAAAAAGAGTTGCCGAAAAAGCTGCAACAGCACCCCATAAATCGGCGTGTTCTGTTTTCACGTGTCCATCTGAAAGTGATTCTACGGTATCTCCAAAAATAAGCGGAGGACGTGTTATTAAAATTACACCAACCAATGTTAGACAGACAGTAATAACATTAAATAACCCACAAGGCTCTTTTAAAAATATTTTTGCAAATATAGCTACAAAAACAGGAACAGAGAAAACTACGACAGATGCATCAGCTAATGGCATATGTCGAAATGCATAGAAACTCAGCATAAGGCCAGTGGTCCCTACAAAACTTCTTAATATTAGCATTAGTCTACGTCCCTTTGGAAAAGGATGTTCTCCTTTATATATCACAATTGGTATCGCTGGTAACAATACACCGACAAACCGAAATGCTGCTAATTCCATTGGATTTACTTCCACTAAACCCTTTACAATAACACTGCATAATGAAAAAAATAATGATGACAGCGTTGCTAATATTAGGCCAAGGTAAGGACAGGATTTGCACATTAAAATTGAAAATTGTTTCTGTCGTGTTGTTATATTACTTTCAATGTCAGTATCGACTAAATGCTGCAGTTCAACATGTTCTGACATTTCTGAAAGAAAAAATAAATTTATAAATTAAGAATAAATTAAAACATAAATATAAATAATAACATGAAAAAAGTATTATTAAATATGAAAAAGTATAGCATCATTAGCAAAAAATAATATAATATTCATTCAAGATTTATAAACATTAAATAATTTTTAAACACTGAATAATAACTGAAACGAAAAATGATTCTTCAGTAATTTATTTGTCTATATACAAAATTACTTTTTGAAACGCAATTGCGTTATCACTTATCTCTATTATTTAATAGATTAATAACCTACCTGTAATCAATTCAATAAATGGTTAACCACAATGTACAGATATACAAGTAAAATTATATATTAAATAATTGGTATGGTACATTTATAATTATTTGGAAGACTAAAATTATATTAGAACTTTTGTTAACACATTCTCATTCATTGCTATTAATGGCCCTTACATTTTTTCAATTACTATTTTAATTGAGACATCACGTTGTTACTTGCATGAAGTGAGCAATTTTTGACATGATTGCATTGAAGGGCAAACGAATTGTGCAATAAATATCTGAATAAAAATTTGATGTCAGTATAATTTATGTGAATTGTATGTTGATTGTATAATCTGCATTTAAAATATTTTAATATCTCACCATCTTAAATCATTGGTATAGAATGATCATTAAATTACTTTTTGATATCACTTTTTATTTATAAATGTTTATATATCCTCTGTTATAATATGAAGTTAGTATGTTAAAAAGTGTCCAATTTAATAATTATTCTTCAAATAATTCAATGTTTTACACCATTATTACTTTTTTTTTATTGGAAAATTTCAAATATTCCCGCATATCCGATTTTACACAAATAAATTTCGTATTCTATTATTCGTTCAATGGAAGATCATATGTATTCATTATTCGACGAATTTTGTTCATTTTGCGCATGTTAATTCTGATTGGTTCGTACATGCTTGGTTACCAAGAGCAACGCGCATGCGCTTTTATGATATTCGTAAAATCGAACGTGTATATCCAGTGGACAAGAATTTTCCTAATATCCCCTACTGTAGTTGTATACAATCGTGTTCGTTTCTTTTTCCTGTCTACATATTTTTGTATATTGTGTGTGTGTGTGTGTGATAAATTGAAAAAATAAGAAACTGTGACAATATTAACTGATAAAGAGCCTATTGAAGATAACCAAATCGTGCGAATCAAGTATAATCTTCGTTGAATAAATAATATTTTAACACATTGTGAATCTGATACAAATCTTAATTATAATGTTGGTAACATCGGTTTTTGTCTCACGTTGGTAAGGGAATCATCTGTCATGACGAGTTACGAATGAACACAATCGCAAAAGAATTTGATGCAGAGAGGCGTAGAACAGTTTTTTTAGTTTATGTATAAAATTACAAAATTAAAAGCATGTCATCTCATTTATCAACAGGCCGTTTAAATGTAGGAACTATACAAGAACAAGCAAGGAAACAATTACTTTGTTTACTTGAAAAATGTGATGGTACAAAGGTATTAAAATAACCTTTCTAACTTTTTTATTTAATTTATATTGTATTACTGTTATCTTGTATGACTTGTATTCTATATTGTATTATTGTTTCTTTGTATTTCATATAAAATAAGGAACAATCATGTATCATGTATTTTTAATAATATCTTAATAGGTAATTATATGGGATCAGTCGCTTGCAGGACCAATTGGTCTTGTTGCAAAATATAATTTACTCGAAGAATACGATGTTGTTAAGATCTATCCACTAATTGGTGGAAGTCTGACGATACCACCAAACATTGTTAATATAATATTTATTAGTAGACCTCAATTAAGTCTTATGGATTTAATTGCTGAAAATGTTCACGGGTATGAATAAGATAAAACATTAATTTTAATTTTGGGTTTCACTGTAATAATATATTAGAATTTATATAGTGATTAATTTGCAGAGAAGAAGGAAAAAGACCACGCAAAGAATTTCATTTATTTTTTGTACCAAGGAAAAGTTTTCTGTGTCAAAAAAAACTTCAAAATCGAGGTGTTTTTGGTAGTTTCACACTTATAGAAGAATTTAAATGTGATTTATTTCCTTTCGACAGTGATCTTCTTTCTATGGAACTTAGTGGGTCATTTAAGGAATTTCATTTGGAAAATGATCCAACCTGTTTATATGAAGTAGCACAAGCCATTCATGGTTTGCAAAAATTATGTGGGAAAATTCCAAAAGTGACAGGAAGAGGTCCTGCTGCCAGTAAAGTTTGGGAGTTATTAGAAAGATTAAATCGAGAAGAAGAAGATACTAAAACATCTGTTCAGTCATCTACTATAGAACATTTATTATTATTGGATAGATCCATAGATTTACTTTCACCTTTAGTTACTCAGTTAACGTATGAAGGATTAATAGATGAAATTTTTGGAATAAAATGCAGTTAGGTTTCATATCTTTTTTTGGTTGCATAACAGTTTATTATTTTATAAATACAAGTGATTTTATTTACTATAATTTTAGATACTGTACAGTTACCTGCAAGAAGATTTCATGATTCACAAGATCCTTCAACAGCAATGTCTCTTAATGAAAACGAACGAATTATCTTAGATTCTGGTGAAGAGTTGTTCGCAAAAATTAGGTTCATATTTTAATCATTTCTGTATTTTAATATAACATCTTGTTTCATTTTCTTTTCTTCAATTACAGAGATAAAAATTTCAATGGAGTAGGACCTGTTCTTAGTAAAAAAGCTAGAGTTATTTCATCACAGTTTGATGAAAGACATGGAGATAAAAGTGTACAAGAAATTAAACAATTTGTAGCACGGTTACCACATATGTTAGCTACTAAGCAATCATTAGCCAAACGTAAATGTTTAAAAATTAAATTAACAATATTTGCAATATTGTTATTATTATTAATTATTAATTTATTATTATTATATATGTTTTCGTTTATTTTTAGATACAACAATAGCAGAAATGATTAAAGAAGTGACAGATTCGAGTAGTTTTCTAGAATCATTACAAGTTGAACAAGAACTATTGAACTGTATTGATACAGATAAACCAAATGCTTACATAGAAGACATGATTGCACAACAACAACCACTTCTTAAAGTCTTGAGATTGCTTTGTATACAGTCATTGACAAACTCTGGACTTAAACCAAAATTATTAGATTACTACAAAAGAGAAATAATACAAACATATGGATATCAACATTTGCCAACTATATTAAATTTAGAAAAAGCTGGATTATTAAAACAACAACAATCCGCGCGTCAGTATGCAGTTTTACGAAAAGCATTAAGGCTTACAGTTGAAGATGAAAGTGAAATTGCACCAAAAGATATTAGTTACGTTCATTCTATATATGCACCATTGAGTGTACGATTGGCAGAACAACTCGTGCAACCAAATGGTTGGCAAGGTTTAAATGATGTTATGGGATTATTACCAGGTCCTACTATTAGTAGTACTCCATGTAATGTTTTACCTGGAAGAAGTAAGATACATGTAAAAAATATGTTTCACCTTATGATTACCATATTTAAAAAATACCTTCTTTTCAGAAAATTCTATTACTAGTGAGGATTCTAATTCTGAACCACCAAAGTTGGTAATGGTTTTTTTTATTGGAGGATGTACGTTTGCAGAAATTTCTGCTTTAAGATTTTTGTCTCAGCAAGATGATTGTGAGTAATATTAGAATTTTATAATATGTTATATTTCATATTTATATATATTACTTAGTGTATATATATATATATATATATATAGTATACTTCATAAATAATGTATGCTTTCAGTAAACGTAGAGTTTGTTATCTGCACTACAAAACTAATCAATGGAAACACATTCTTAATGTCATTAATGGAGAATTTAGAAAGTGCATAATCTAAATATTTATACTTTATTGATGATGTTTAAATATTTGTTCTAAAAATATATTTACATTGTTCAGTGTTATAAGTGCATTTAGTAAACATAAGAGTTTATTTATAAACACATACTGTACCTTTATAACAATGGTGACACAATTTGAAAAACTTTCTAAACATAATTATATATTGTAAAAGTAATGTCAAGTACACAAAATTAACATTATATAATATGTGTGTAAGTGTACTTTTATTTGGTTATTATTATTTTTATAATATGACTGGCCAAATTATGAAATTAAATAAATAAGATTTTACAAATTTGTCAAGGATATTTCTGTAACATTTTTATAATGATAATTTAAAAATTATATTTTTATACTTCATACTCTAAGTGTTATTTTTGTTACAATGGTGCAATATATAATTATATAATGAAATTATAAAATGTACATACATATAAATATACAGAAATTAGACTGATTAATATATTATTAATTAAACGTTTAATATGTAATCAAAAAGCTTTATACTTCATTAAAAAAAATACAAATATTTCTTTTGTATTTTTTGTATTATAACTAAATACAATTGTATATAATATGTATATATTTATGTATAAGTATTACAATATAATAAAGTAATTGAGTTAAAGTCGTGTTACCATATAACTACACAACACGCGGCTGTGTAACACGAGACGATACAATGACTGATGATTTAATAGAAAATTGATGATAGAAATATTATTTTAACGCAACAAATTCTTACTATTTTTACTCTATAGCAATTGTGTAAAGGAGAAAACATGATTTCAAGAATGTTGTAACAATCTCACGTTGCCGCACAATGTATATATAACATACAGTACGAAGTATGATAGGTTTCTTTAGAGAAAAAGTCGATGTAAGGAGAAAAGTAACGTCCATTAGTTGATTTTTAGTTGATAAATTTTCAAATTTATGAAACTTCAAATTAAAAAATTTTGGAATTTGGAAATTCGGAAAGATAAAAGATTGGAAATTAGAAAATTTAAGAATATGGAAATTTAAAAATTTGAAAATTTACTAAAATTGATTGCGAATGATGGGAGACTTCTTTCTCTAAACTAGTTTTTATCTGAAGAAAACTTACGCTACACCCAAGTATATTTTGTGTTCGATAAAGAAGTACATCGCAGTTACCGGTAATATTCACTAGTTCAGAACTTGATCGGTATAGAGCGCCACTCGTCATCGACAGAGACTCGCCTGTTGTAGAGTACACCCAGACCAGGCGAAAAGGCGTCAAAAAGTTTGCGAATTCTCGTGTGTCCGGCTGACGGTGGGTGCCGTATTGTTGCGTTGCCGCGGATTGTCGCGTCTCGCGCGTCTGTGCGTACGTGCGTGACACGTACGAGGCGTGTACTTTTTCCCGTGTGCGTTGTAATTGTACGTACAACAATTGTGATCCCTAGATCTTAATATGCCCGAAGGATCGGCCAAGTTTTGGAAAAAGAGGTGCTCCGCCTGAAGAGAGTGCTCGGAGCTGCGCGCATGCTTCCGTGCCTGCTCCCTCGCCATTTTGGAGGTGAATATCATTTTTTTCCTTGTTGCCGGACCTTTGGATAAATTTTGGTTAATATATCACGATCTAACTGCGATGTTATACGTTTAGTCTTAACGCGCTAAGCGTTTTTGGGTACAGCGACAATGTCTCTCGATTGTATTTGCGGGACCAATCTGACGCGATTGCTCGAGTCAGAGACCCAACCCTCCTTACGCCCGCATTTCTACCTCCTGCGAATTTCACTCGATCGCCTTCTTTGCTTACCAACCCCAATTCTACAATTATTTCTCTTCTTCTCGTGAAAATACTTGTCGTTTAATAGCCCTGCACAGTAACGATAAGGTTTGTTTTCAAATTTTCTGCGAATCTTCCTTTTAACAACATACGACATTTATTTGAGTCAGATGAGTTTTCACGGATAGAATGGTGTATTTCATATTGAGGACCTCGTGACAGATCTGGATATTTTGAGGACTTTCCAAATAATATTCTAAAATCAATCTTTAAGGTTATTTAAGAAGTAATGTGTTTTTGGAATAACACAAACATTCTGTGAAGTATTTTACACAAAATTTAAATGCATTTATTTGTTATTTTACGAAATAAGTGATTTGCTATTCAATGGTGCTTTTATTTGTTATTTGATTTTGATATAAATAGCTAATTTAAAACAAATTTTTGTTGAGTTATGTTCACTTTAAACCGTAAATGTTCGCTTTACTAATTTGTGACGATACTTTGGTTTCAGATATTTACCTTTATTTATTTTATGCGACTAGATAAACAAAGAGAATTCAAAGTACTTTATTATATGAATTTAAAATTAGAGTTAATGCAATAGAAACTTCTCATAATATCAATAAAATATTTGATTTAGTGAATAACTAGATTTGTTACTTGTCAAAGTATATAGATTCTAATAGTTATTACTTTGATGAATAAATTGAAATGGTTAAATAATTTTAATGATAACTCGATACTTGGATCTTTTTGATTTTCCTAATATATAGAATACCTATTTACTAGAATATAATAGAATACGTATTTACTATTAACTACAATAACCATTTTGAATGTTATTTTAAACAAAAATTTTCTAATGAATACACATTATTTCTTTAAATAAGCAACTTTTCAATTTGTTATTTCTATAAATACTTTTTTAATTATAAATCCATTTAATTGATCAAGTAAAGGAAATGACATTAATTAAAATGTATTAATTATCAAATAATAATTTATATTATTTAAAGTGTTTGTTTTAAAGTTTGCCTCATGTTAAGTATTATACTAACTTTAATTATACCAGAAAAGATTTTATAGCAAAAAGAGCTCTTTCGTTTTGTTTCCTATTTTATACACCTATGCATTTACATTTACTAAAGTGTTTATTATTAAAATTATTAGAAGACTGGCTTTTATTAATTTATACAAGTGTAATGTTTTTTATTGCATAAAATACTTCATTTTATATTGTTAATTTAAAATATATTAGTCATATATACTTAAGTTCCAGTGATAGTGATCATATTTTTATATAAATTTGTGCTTTAAATGCCACATAAGATAAAGAATAATATGATTGAAATTGTAATAAAAAATAACAACTAATATAGCATTGCACAAAAAGTGATAATTACTTCTTACACATTGAAATAAAACTTTGAAATTTACATTTTTTCACAGATAGAATGTTAAATTTTGGAATGGACTGACAGAGGATTAAGTAAGATTCAAAAAATTTAGGGTAGAAGATTAAAAGACAAGAAGACGTCTAACGGTGTCTGAAATAGGCCTCGGCCATTTAATTATTAACACCTCTACTATGCCAGCTGTTCCAAGGCCTGGTAGCCTTAAGGACCCAGAGATTGCTGAATTATTTGAGAAAAATGATCCGGAGAAAATATTCGAGGACTTGCGTGAAATCGGACATGGCAGTTTTGGGGCTGTTTATTATGCACGATGTTTGGTTACCAAGGAAATTGTTGCCATCAAGAAAATGTCTTATCTGGGAAAACAAACTGTTGAGAAATGGCAAGATATCTTGAAAGAAATTAGATTTCTTAGGCAACTGAATCATCCTAACACAATAAAATATAAGGGATGTTATCTCAAGGACCATACTGCTTGGGTATATATTTCTTAAAATTATTACAACATTTTGCTGAATACTAAATTATTTTTGCTTATGTATGATTTTTTAATTGTCATCACTTCTTTATATTAATTATAGTTGGTAATGGAATATTGCCTTGGTTCTGCATCGGACATTATTGAAGTTCATAAAAGACCATTAAAAGAAGATGAAATAGCTGCAATTTGTGATGGTGTACTACGTGGTTTATATTATCTTCATTCCTTTGGAAGAATCCACCGAGACGTAAAAGCAGGAAATATTTTACTTACTGAAAATGGAACAGTCAAATTGGCAGACTTTGGATCGGCAAGCATAAAGTGCCCAGCAAATAGTTTTGTAGGAACTCCTTATTGGATGGCACCAGAAGTGATATTAGCTATGGATGAAGGGCAATATGATGGAAAAGTGGATGTATGGTCTTTAGGGATAACGTGTATTGAATTAGGTATCATGATTTATTCTTATAACCTCTTATTTTTGTGTTAAGAACGTCGGAGGAAATTTATTAATCAAATTTATTTTTAAACATAATCTTAAAATTGTTTAATATCTCTAGACACAATTACTTTAATTTTAGCGGAGCGGAAACCACCTTATTTTAACATGAATGCTATGAGTGCTTTGTATCATATTGCTCAGAATGACACACCAACTTTTAATTCTCCAGATTGGTCGGATGTTTTTCGACATTTTGTTGAAGTGTGTCTTACTAAAAGTCCAACTGAAAGGCCATCCTCTGGTAAACTGTTATCAGTGAGTCTTTTATGCAGATTTTTATTTCAATTGCAATATATAAATTCTATAGCATTTTAATGTTCAAAGTTTATGTAAAAGAATATACTGTAGTTTAGTTAGTTGTTTCTTTATAGGCTTTCAATTTTACAGCATCAATTTGTCACCAGAACATGTTCTCCACAAGTTCTGATAGATCTAATTCAACGAACAAAAGCTGCTGTCAGAGAGTTAGATAATTTAAATTATCGAAAAATGAAGAAAATTTTAATGATTGACGCTTGCGAGACTGAAAGTACAGTTGGTGATGCTGATGGTATGTTACAGATTAAATTAAAAATTTTTATTTTACGTTTGAGGTTGTATTACTTTCTTTTCTTTTCTTTTTTTCTTTTTTTTTTAATAAAATAATTTATTTTATATTTACATTTTTATTTATATCTCACAGACACTCCTGACGAACAAACAGGTGGTGATAGTAGCAAAAGTAATTCAATTACTTCAGAGCATTCGATTCATTCAATGGGTGTTTCTGCAAGCTCTCAAAGTTCCTCTACCAATAGCCTGCCACTGCCAAATGCTGATGCAAATGATTACTCCACGGGATCTGTACGAAATCGACACAAAATATCAGCAGGTGGTGTCACTGCCAATCTTCTTGAACATGGTGCCAATAATTTTGCAACAATTAGAACAACATCTATTGTGACTAAACAGCAAAAAGAACATATGCAAGAGGAAATGCATGAACAAATGAGTGGATATAAGAGAATGAGACGGGAACATCAAGGGGCTTTGGTAAATCCTTACTTCGTCCTTAAAAAATTATACGATTCGTATTAAATTAAGTGCATTACTTATGTAATCAATTATTCAAACAGGTAAAATTGGAAGAACGTTGTAAAATGGAAATGGAATCCCATAAACAGTTGTTAGACAAAGAATATGAAACTCTTTTACAACAATTTAGTAAAGAATTAGAAAAACTTCAATTAAGGCATTTACAAGAATTAGAACGTAAATTGAAACAAAACCAAAATGCAGAGAAGAAACTTCATAAAGAGATCACAAGTAGACAAGAAGCTGATCGAAAAGCGCTAGAAGCACAGCAAAAGAAAGAGTACAAAGTAAGGAGATTACTATTTTTGCAATTACGATTATTTGTAAAAATCAGTTTGAATTTTTTTATAGTTTCGATAATTAATGTTTTACTTTTAAGGCTTACAAAGAGAGATGGAAAAAGGAATTATCCCAAGATGAAGTTACACCAAAACGACAACGAGATGCTACACTTCAAAGCCAAAAAGATAATTTCCGACAAATGGAAGCGCAAGAAGAACAACGACTTGCAAGAGGACAAAGAGAATACCTTGATCTTGAAATTCGTAAATTCCGTAGAAAAAAGTTACTCATTTTTCATAGTTTAGAGCAAGAACTACTGCGAGAAGTTAGTATAGTATTTCATAGAGATAAATATTTTATTAGTATTTTTTACCAATTGTTATAATTTAATAACTAGTTCCAATATTATTGACTTTCAAGATTGTTTAAAGCTATTTTAATATGCAACTGTGTGCAGGAATTAAATAAGAGACAACAACAGTTGGAACAAGCACATAATATGCTGTTACGACATCATGAAAAAACGCAAGAACTGGAATACAGACAACAAAGAGCAGTTCATGCTCTTCGAGAAGACCAAGTTCTTCGACAACATGCTACTGAGCTTTCCAACCAACAGGATTACATGCAAAGGGCAGAACGTGATTTACGCAAAAAGCATGCTCTGGAACTCAAACAACAACCGAAGAGCCTCAAAGTAAATAATATGTTGTAACTTCGTAAAATAATTCAGTATTACTGAAAATATATTATTTATATTAATACATATATATATATATATATTTATTACTTTAGCAAAAAGAAATGCAGATTCGCAAACAGTTTAGGGAGACATGTAAAATACAAACTCGGCAATATAAAGCATTGAAGGCTCAAATATTACAAACAACAGCTAAAGAGGAGCAAAAAGTCGTTATTAAAAAGTTAAAAGAGGAGCAAAGAAGAAAATTAGCTCTGTTAGGTGATCAGTATGAACAAAGTATTACTGAAATGCTCCAAAAACAAAGTATACGTTTAGATGAGTCGCAGGAAGTTGAATGTCATAACCTTAAGGTAAGATTACATTAATTATATGTTTATTGCTATTTCATTAACATGTTTTAAAATAATATTTTTGTCCAAATATAGCAGTACTCAGATTAATGGTCATGGTCTTGTTTAGTTAAATTAACGTGATATAATTTTTTACTAGTTTGAATTGTATGCTCTAAACCCTTTATATACTAAATTTTATTGTTATTTTGTATGTTTTATAGGAAATGTTAAATTATGAACTAGAAATTCTAATGGCATACCAATCTAAAAATAAAATGCAAGCTGAAGCGCAAAGAAATAGAGAGCGTCGTGAATTAGAAGATCGAGTCTCAGTTAGGCGAGCTTTACTTGAACAGAAAATGGACCTTGAAACTCAGGAATTTCTTCGCGAACGCAGTGAACGGATACGTTTATTGCATGAAAGACAGGAACGCGAGTTACAACAATTTGATGAAGAAAGTGCAAGAATAGGGTTCAGGTAAGTAATCTGTAACTTGGGTACGTGTAATTTTTGTATCCATAAATTTTATACACATAGTGCGCAATATAGTAGCGTATACGTGATATCTATAAAAAGGAATAAACTCAATAAAATATACGACATATTTACGTTATTTGAAGTCGTATTCTAAATGCTGTTATATTTTTCCTAAAGTTTATTTAATTTTATATAATTTATTTTTATTAGTGATTATAACTTTGTAAAGTTTTTGTATGTTTGAATAAAATCACTAGATCTGGCTATACTAAAGACACAAGCATAATGGGTATCTTATGCCACGAAGAATAGAGATAATGTGCAGCATATTGTATACTTGTAATATTTTCCGAATCAGCGGTACTTTTTTACATCTTATTGTTGGATACTTGGAAGAGTGAAATAATATGGTAAAATAGTAGAATAGTGAAATAGTAAAATAATAACAATCGAAATAGTAGAATAATAACTAAAATAGTAGAGCAGAAAAATAGCCAAATAATAAAATGTGTGTACAAGAATAACGGCTGTCTTTACAAAAAATATATAGAATAGTAAAATAATAAAATAAAGATGTCACGTATACGTTTTTTAAAGACAAACAGTGACACAAAGGAAAAATATTTTATTTATTTATTTCTATAAATTTTAATATTCTATACTTTTTAATAATTAAAGTCGCAACTATTTAATCATTTATGATCACTTTAATAATGTATACAGATAGAGTTAAGAAAATATTGTAGTATATTGCTATATACATTTTCTTTTTTTTTTAAATTATTGCAGTGCTCTGGCGATAGCTGAGGCATCAAAAGAAACTTATTCAGACGATGAAAGCCTTAGCGGCTCAATGTTAAGTCTGGCTCACAGTAATAGTTCTACATCCTTCCCCCCTAATAGTCTTTAATTTTAATCATATTAATAGAATATGTATGTATGTACGTTTGCCTGTAGTGAATGCATAACGAGCCTACCGACGTTTAATTCAATGACTTACAATACATAGTAAAAGTTGGCTCGTTAAGTGCATCGACCCAAACCTAAGAGGTTTGTTAGGGTTGGGAATGTGTATTGGACTGAAATTAATGTACCAGCATATTTTTTAATTATCAAAATATGTCAATGTGATCTATCTGGAAAGAGAGCTTCATATTGAAGAAGAACTTAGATGCTTTTTGCAACGTTGTAATATTTATTAATCATATCTAAATACTTTGTGAATTAAATAGGAGTAAAAAACGAAAAATCTTTTAAGTATCAGTCTTATCTACTATACTGAAAAATGAATCTTAATGTTCTCGGGCTTAAAATAAGCCCACGCTATTAATAGCATACAGAAAATTTTATATGCGACTACAGAAAATGTTTAGAGACATTTATTTATCAATATCTTGCAATTATAATAAAACGAAGCAAACAGTATAATTACATGCTCGACTTATACGTTTGATTTTGACTAATTGAAGTTTTGAAATAAGAGAATATACGGAATAATATGTTCGGTAAGATTTGAACCAATTCAAGGGTCTAGTATTAAATGATCTTACCGATGATTATGTACGTTGATCTATGCAAACCTTATTTCAAACTTTCAATAACATTTAGTCTGATTTAACAAAAACTAAGTGAGTCGATTTATTTATTTAATTGCATGTTTAATGCAGTTAATGAATTTACAACATGACAAATAACAGAAAGATTTAATTACATTATCCTACGTTGTAGTTATGATAATACATTCATGATAGAGGATATTGTTATTTCAATGAGAGATTAATTTCTAAAATTGAAAGACACTTTTTTACTACTTTATACAATTTGTTTTACATTACTAGAAAAGGAATGTCAATATCAAAAATTAAATTGATAATAAAATTATTGTTGAATTAACAGAGTATGATAATATCCATTCTAAATTCCTTTCAACGTCAAAATTTATCTATTTAATTTTAATTTGATCATATCAGATATGAAGCTTCAATATAGTTATTTTTATATTCTTCAAATTTTCATTGAATTGAAAAATTGTCACATATTTTATCAGTTGCCATAGTATGATGCAAGTGGGACAAAACGAAGAACTGTATACAGTATCAAGATACCTAAATAGTTCACTTATTGTTTATATATTTAGGAATCAAAAATAATGTCTAAAATAGGAACTGTTTGATATTCTGCACCTTATAAAAAAATATTAGCATAAGATATAATATCAATGGGTTTTTTGTTATTTTAAAAATTACTTTCAAAAAGAATCTGTTAGGTGTTGCTGTATATAGTTGCCTACATTTACATTTAACACATTTGATATAAATCAAAGATAAAACACAAGTATTATTTTTATCATAAAAAAAATCTAGATGTTTCTTTTACTGTTCTCGTAAAATATGAAAAACATATATATAACAAATTTTTTTTATTCCTGTTTCGCATGTTTTAGTATTCCAATTTTGAAAACCAACAAAATACAATTTTAACTATTTGATAAGCAATATAAAAAATATAATTCTGTCAATAACTCAATTCAATTTATGCATTTGTTCAAAGTAAAAGTAACTGATGAAATAAATATCGTTGTTATTTATGTATTATAATCTTAAATTGTAGATTAAAAATAGTTTAAAAAGATAATAATTTCATTGTTGTACTCGACGACTCATTTGATTTTGCCTAATCAGCAATTTATGTGTATACAACTATTTTTACTTGCTAAAATGAATTTACAATATTCTAGTCTGTATGTTGCTTCCGGTATATCATAAATCTTTTGTGTTAATTTTATAGGTATCCATAAAGTACTTCTTCTTTTATTGTTGATTAGAAGAGTCATGAATAGCATTATTATTCTGCTTGTATTATCAATATTTTTGGTTGTATTTTATTCTGTTCAAATTATTCGAAGTTTCCCTCCAGTACACATCCCAATGTTGTACTTTTATATTGTAGTATCTAATTTGTTTCTTTTTTCATTTACTACATTTCCATGTACTTTTTTTTTGTTTTACATATTTTCATCTTCATTACAAAGTATTGAATTTAAATTCAGATGATTGTGACTGTTCTTCTTATTAATATTTAATTGTAACAATGTTAAAGATATTTTTCCTAATGTGATTAATGAAAATAATATTTCAAAGTATAATTGTTTATATTTCACTTAAAAAGTTTTCATCAATAATTATGTTTTATGAAAGTTTCTATTGTGTAATATATAATATATAATTATTTATGTTTCAATGCAATACGAACTAACGCCTTTATACAAATATCTCAATTTGTATAATATTTAGTAAGTTAAGTTAAATATATCTTATGATAGAATATTTTTTTCTAAACGGCAATAGCAAAATAATTATGAAATAACGTATTAAGTAGCAAAGATAGTTGAAACTTTAATTTGAACACAGTAACATTGCATTGAATTAATTTTCTTTATTGAATTTATTTTACAAAATTAAAAATATCAGATAATATGTATGTAATATATCGTACAATTATTTACATGAGTAACTTAATGTACATTCCAATCTTTTTTTGTACAATGTAATAAAAATTCCACGATAAAGTGAAAGAATTAAAAATGTGTCTAATCACGATAATAAAAATTAATCAAAATAAAGCAAAAAAAGAAACATTTTTGTAATTAGATATTCAAAACTATTCAAATGAAAATAGTCACAATCAACTGAAAGATTTTTTTGTAATAATACAATATGTAAATATATACACAAGTTATAGACTAGAAAATCTGTAGCATTAATTGTAATGAAGCCTGTAGCATTACGTATATCTATCACGTATAAATTCTTCCTTAGGTTACTCTTAGGGAGATACACGAATATAATAGACCTTTAGCAAACTATTATGATTGATAATAAACAGTACAGACTAATAGAGGTGTTCGTGCTATATTTATAACATGATTAATATGAATTATATCTTAATCCTAGTCCATTTGCAATCCATATACACACTTTACAAAATAATTACCATAAACTTATAAACAGATATTCTAACATTTTAACTTACATATTACAGAATTTTATTTAAAATGTATGTTATCTTTATTTTACTAAAAAATCCAGTGAAATTGTATTTGTTTATAAAGTACATTTATATCCATTTTAATTTAAATAAAATGGAATAGGACTTCGTAAAAGATTAAGAGTATTATTTAGTATGCAAAATAATGTTTTGTTTCTCATAAAAATACATTCAGAAGATTGAAAATTTGCATATTAGTTTATGATATTCAATCATAAAACTTTTAATTTTTTTTATCTAATTAATATCCATGACTGACAATGACACGATACAGAAGAAAATAGAATTATAATAATGAAATCAGAAATTAAATTTATAGGAATAATACACTTATTTATAATAACAAGTTATGTAATTCATAACGATTATTATATATATTATGTATGATACTTGTCTTTCAATTTTAAAAATATATTAAGTTTGATTATAACGTAAACAGTTTTGCAATATTCTTTACTTAAGCTAATGAAAATTATAAAATATTTTTACTACACATTCATGTTTAAAACTTGATAACTTATGGATTGCAAGGACCCATGTACCATAATTGGAATACAAAATTAACATAAATCACAGCTTTTTATATTAATTGTAAATAAATGCTATATTTTCCAATTTACTTTAAATATAAAGAATCAATGATATTAAATTCTAAGATACATGTATATTGTAGTATAAGAAAAGAAAATTATTAGAACGATATCCTTGTTTTATAAAGGATAATTATATTTAATAATTTGTATGAAATAAACAAGTGTATAAAATAAATAGTGTTACATTGTTATAGCAATAAATTGCTTTGATTATTATCAAAATTTAAATTATTAATTTAGTTACACTTTTTTCAAATGGTTTTATTTTTAATGTAGCACGAGTTCTCTATAAGTCTGATTGTATGTATGTATTAAAAAAATAGAGAAATGTAATTTTTAATTATGATCAAATAACTATTATCGTAAATTACTAAATAATAATTTAGCATATTACTTTTCACTGTTACTAGCATTTTGTAAATATTTATTCACTATATGTAAGATCTTGAAATTGAATCTTAATTACAATGATTAGAATTTAGTATGATAGAGTTTATTGAATTTTCCAAAGCTATGTCACCTAACTTGATGATTTGAATTTTAAAAGTGATATATAAATTAATCAATTAAACATGGATATAACATATCAGTTATTAATTACTAATTAATGTTTACAAATTTTTGGTTCCCTAATTTCTCACTTATTTCCATCCATGTGTGATTTCATTTTTTTTTAAATACAGTTTTAGTTACAATATATTCATTATTACTGAGCTAAAGACCAAGTTAAAAGGGAAAGGAAAAGTAAAAGCAGCACTATTATCCATATACTATGAACTAATGAAAAAAATTGTCTTTTTTTTTTAAATAACAATTAAACTGATAAATATACTAATATATATTATGAATATAATTTTTGGCTTTAATTAGATAATAATTTTCATTTTTAGTAATGCTATTTTCTAATAAGAAACATTTATAATGTAATGCGAGTAATATGATTATTATATAAGAATAAACATTGACTAAACCGTAGAAGATAGAGAAACACTTCAGAGCACACATAGACGGAGATTTATGAGAGATCTTATGAATCACTTGTTTTATGTGATTAGGAAAATAAAACTATCTGCAAAATTAATAATGTAACTTCACATTTATAAATATCGTATTGGAAGAATGATAGATAATTGATCTGCCTTCCACTTAATAATAAATTAAATTTTTAGTATTATATGAAACCAAGTTGTTTTATCTTACATTAAATGAAAATGTATGTATGTGTATAATGTATTTGCAATATCATTTAGTATAAATACATGAATACTAATTTTTATTGAAAATTTAATCTACACAAATTTAACAAATCAAATTATATTATTATATATAACTTCTAATAACTGAATATTATCAGTGACATGGTTAAACTTTTTAAATTGATATTATATAGTTTGTACTTTATTTGGTACAAAGCATTATGCATAGACATAAGATAAGACTAATAAATTAAAAAATAACTAATTATTAATTTTAATAGTTTTTGCACGATGTTAAAAATTTAAATGTTTTAACAGATCCATTCTATGTCAAATGATTATGTATGATATAAAATTTTAAATAAAGCTTTTAAATTATTTCAAAGAATAAAAAGAACATATCTTAAATTATTTGTGAAATTGTTAATTGAATACTTGAAAAGAAAAATGTTGTATGTTACAAATTCAAAATTTCAAAGAAAAGCGTTTTAAACTTTCTCATTTATTAATGTTGGAATGTAACATATAACGTTTTTCCATTTTCAGCAACCATTGTACTTCCAGAAAGTGGAAAAACGTTATATGTTACATTTCAACATAAACCGTATTGATATTGTTATGAAGATATCTAAAATGTACTCCTGTGAAATTTTGAATTTGTTACATACAACTTTTTTCCTATTAGTAATTCAATTGGACAATATGAACATAATTTTAAATATGACACAAATCAAATATAATTTAAGTTTGATATCAAAATTTTGGCGTTTAAATTCTGAATATTAAAAGTCTCATTAATTTTTCATTTTTTGATCTAATAAATAGAAATTTATATTACTATTAAACAATTTGTTCAAATAAATTTCTCATTTATTTTTAATTCATAGTATAGGCATTATACAAACAATATGAATATTTTTCTTTTTTTTTGTGTGGATTATATAAAAATTTGAAAACAATCTGAAATAACATTTAAACGAATATATTATATCATAATATGTGTGTGCTATGCTGCTTGTTCCTTTATATTATAATAAATTTCTTATGAAATATTAATAAATATAAAATAGTTGAATATACATATAGTATTAAAATATTTTTATAACTAATTAATATATCAAGCTTTTCACTCTATTTTAATATGTAAAATGCATGAATTATTTTTAAATTTTGACAAATCTCTACAAATATATATATTTACCTTTTACAGTAACATTATGAAATATATATATTACATTTATCAATAATATATTCATCATAATTATTTGACATAGAATAACTAAATGTCACAAATTCTAACATTAATAAAGTATTTCATTCTGACTTCTTTTATTCTCTTTTATAAAATAAATGTTAATCAATATCTTGTACATATACTTGTATGCTGTAAATATTCGTAATAATTCATCGATATTTATTTCTGTGTTCTGAAGATGCTTTCTATTTTCAATATTATCAAAGATGTAAGTCCTCCAACCATGCGCCATCCTTCATATAATTATAAGAAAAATTTGAAATAATTCAAATTCAATTTCATTTTTTACTTTTTCTATGTTCAAAATGAACCAGCATTGTAAAAGCAGTGCTATATGAATTACAATTATTGTTAAATACGTGAATGAGGTTTTGATTGTATAATATAAATCTTCATACAATGTACATTACATATATGTACATTAATGCAATAACTTTTAATAAAATAAGCATTGTAGATCATACAATAGTCACCCTTTACTTCATTGGCTGTATATCTATATACATGTATAAAAAATGAGATATGTGATTACAAGTAAGAAAGCTTTAATTTTTTTGATAGCGTTAAATGGGAATAAATTGTTCATACAAGTAACGCTATAAAAGTTTAAGCAATGCTGAAGAGTTTTGAATTATATTGAACATTATGTAGATTGAATGATCAGGAAACTAAAATATACAAGAAACTCACATAAATCGTTTTTTATATAATATAACTTAATTTGTAATAATGTTCTTTATTATATGCATGTATTTTTAAAGTTATACTAATAAATTTTAAGTACTACCATTTAAAAAAAATATTAAATACAAATATAGTTTTAGTTTTAATTAATTTTTGTTATTATAATTTTCAGTTTTTAGCTAGATTAACGTATACATTTGAAATGATAAGAGGAAAAGAAATAAAACATGCTCATTACTTGAGATAAACAGTTCAGATTGAACAAACTTAATATATGAAGTAGTAGATAATAAAGATATTTAATAATTGTATGCATTTTTTAATTCTTCCACCCCATTGTTACAGCTAACTGTTGTAAAAAAGATAATTAGTTTCATTAAAGATTTTTATTATAATATGACTATTGAACATTAAAAATTTCCATCATGAGGGGTTAGATGACCTTTGAGGCCTATAATACATAAGTAACTTATAGTTTTTATTCGTGAAATAATAAGATATGTGAATAATGTCTTTTAAGAACTTTATTATATATATATGTTCAGGTATGTACAAAAGTGATTGTTCAATTATATAAAAAAAAAAATGGCGACAATGAAATATTTGGAAATTGTAGTTTTTGAAATGATATTTTCTACGGCTTGCAGTGGAACTGCCTGAAATTATCCTATATTTTGGCATTGGGCAAAAAATCGAAACTTTTCATTATTTACATGACATTTAGAACAGTCGTACATTTAAGTGTAAATCAGTGGAAATCTGACTTTCGTGTGGAAAATGTCAGCCAAGCAGAATTGATCCCTATCACCTGCAATTGTTATCGCAGGCTAAGCTTATTGATGTCCATAAAATGTAATATTTTCTATTTTCTTTTTGAACGCATTTAGAACGTTATGTTGACATTATTTAAATTTTATTGAGGTCGTAAAATGTTTTACTCATTCCAAAAAAGGATAAAATTCACTATATTTGGAGAAAAACGCATTTTTATATTTTGCTTGTTCCCACATTTGCCACTAGATGGCAGTAGTTGCGCCATTTTTGAAAGGATTCAAATAATATTAATTTTTCAACTTAACAGACGACAATATGCGCCCAATTATTTTCACAAGCAACATTGGGCAGTATTAAAATATTTCTAAAGTGTTAACAAGTTGGAAAACCAAATTAATGTAATAAAAGTATTTCTAATTAAGTTCCATTAGTTCCTAATTTCTACTGCTACAAGGCTAAGCATTGTGATGTTTATAAAATATACCTTCAAATATTTTCGAATAAAATGCTTTCAAACCATCGTAAGTAGAATTTTCTGACTTTGTGATGCGCATAAAAGCTTTTGCAAGCATCAACAAAATGTAACAACGCCTTAGGGTAGGAGTCCCTTCATAAAAAATACAAATTTTCGTTTCACCAGATCGACGCTAGATTGCTAGATGGCACTAGTAACACTATTTTGTAGCTAACTTGTAAATAAAGTCCTTGTTTTATTACTCTAGACAAAGTATGTAATTAATTTTATAACTTCTTATAAAAGTTCATTAGTTGTTAATGTTAAATATAATATTCCTCCTTGCAACAGTCAGTTCGAAACGGAGAATCATTGTGAAAGCATAATACATGTCTGTTATCAAGCTTTCCCAATAATTAGTTAATCCGTAATCAGCATTTAAAGGTTTAAGTTTGAGTATTCAAAAAGTTAATTAAACTTCCTTAAGTTATAAAAAACAGATGAAATTTTGTAAATAAAATTGTTAATTAAGATACAAGCCATATTTCCAGACAACACGTGCAAATATATGAATTACAAAATATGTGGAAATATAAAAAGATTTGCAATTAAGTATACACAACTTATGTATTTCCATAATTGTAATTTGTGTGTAATTTGTAATTTCTTTTAATAAATGTTTGAAAAACAGATTAAATTGTGTATTTATTTAACATCCTACCATTACATAGAGATACATTACGTGAACGTTTCACTACGCAAAAGTCAAAACAAATACAGAAACATATTCGTAAAACAGAGTAAAACACATAAATCGCATTCAGGGTACAGATTTCGGATTTTGGTATCAGAAGAATATGATACGTGAGGAGATGGCACGGAGATCTTTCGAAACCAGGGACCGGATTTAAGAATTTGGTATCAAGAGAATATGATAAGTGATGAAGTGGCACGGAGGTCTTTCGAAACCAGGGTCAGGATTTCAGATTTTGGTATCAGGAGAATATGATAGATGAGAAGCTGGCACGGAGATGTTTCGAAACCAGGGATCGGATTTCGGATTTTGGTATCAGTGAAACTACTGGAACGCTCCGTGCTATGCATGGGGAATTAATCAGTTAAAATATAAATTTGACTTTGCGCACCATCCACCCCAAGCTCCTCTTCCATGATATTAAACCAAATGAAACTTTCAATTAAAAACTTAATTGTAAACTACATTGTGTTAGTTCGCATCGCTCTAAAAATGCAACAATTTGATTTGTTGGAAAATTTTCAGCGCAGAATCCGCAAATATCTTATGGAAACCTTGACCCCCTGCGCAGTCCTAAACCGTAAAAGA
>CM072787.1:18036989-18128036 GCA_036983795.1 Megachile lagopoda
AACGTTTAAGTTGTTTATAAAGGATCATTGAAACTGGAGATTTATTGAAACTAATTTGATCACGTAATTAAGAGTGTAGCGTAAAATTAAACCATATTGCTCTTACTTTTTAAGAGTAATTAAATTGCTCTTAAAAACTCTCCACTTTTAATGACTGTTTAAAAGTACTTGAATATTTAAAATGCAATAATTAATATGAAAATATTCGGGACAGTTTTCAGAAACGTCCCACGATAAAAAAAATTGAATGTTTTTCGCAATTATTGCAGAATTTATTTAAACGTAAAAAATTTAAATATAAATTCTAGCAGAGATCACAGAATTTGTTTGAAACTAGAAACCATATATTTTATATTAAAATCGAGTTTTATACTGAAAGCGAGAAAAAAGTCAATAATTTTGAAATTTATTTGGATTATTTTCAATAATTAAAATTCTATGCAACTATAATTCCCTATAATTTGTTATTATCGGGCGGAATTAATTTTGAAATTTTCGATAGTTTGATTGCGATTTCTTTTATTCGTTCTAAATGAAATTTTAAAAAAGAGAAGTGATATCTCAATGAAGATTTTAATAAAACCTTCATAATTAAACATAACAATAGATGTGCTTTATTATTCAGAATGCTGGATCACATAAAACTGAGAAACTGGAAAATATCATAGAGAGGAAAATATTAATACGAATCAATAGATATTGCTATAGGTAGCTGCAGTGAAAAATTGAAAAATACAGGATGCAAAAAAAAATATTGGCACGTTATGCTTATAATATCACTACATGTTAAAGAAGCATATATTATATTGCATTACATTTATTATAATTGCATTATATACACTGTTTATTAAGATAATACTAAATGTATTTTGTAATAACATTTAAATTAAATTATCGCTATAAAATTTGGTACGTCATTATTTTGTTGGCCTACTTTTTAACTCAAATCTATTAATCAGAAACAAAGTACAGAAATAGATCGATACCGACACCAAGTATTAATATGTTATTTGAATAGAAAAATATATGTACAATCAAATGAAACGTAGGCTTTCTTAAATTTTCCTTTTCTTATTTTCTAATTTTCCAACTTTCCAACTTTCCAACTTTCTAACTTTCTAACTTTCGAATTTTCTCATTTTTCAATTTCTCAATTTTTCAATTTTTCAATTCTTCAATTTTTCAATTTTTCAATTTTTCAATTTTTCAATTTTTCAATTTTTCAATTTCTCAATTTCTCAATTTCTCAATTTCTCAATTTCTCAATTTCTTAATTTTTCAATTTTTCAATTTCTCAATTTCTCAATTTCTCAATTTCTCAATTTCTCAATTTCTCAATTTCTCAATTTCTCAATTTCTCAATTTCTCAATTTCTCAATTTCTCAATTTCTCAATTTCTCAATTTCTCAATTTCTTAATTTCTCAATTTCTCAATTTCTCAATTTCTCAATTTCTTAATTTTTCAATTTTTCAATTTTTCAATTTCTCAATTTTTCAATTTTTCAATTTTTCAATTTCTCAATTTCTCAATTTCTCAATTTCTCAATTTCTCAATTTCTCAATTTCTCAATTTCTCAATTTCTCAATTTCTCAATTTCTTAATTTCTCAATTTCTCAATTTCTCAATTTCTCAATTTCTTAATTTTTCAATTTTTCAATTTTTCAATTTCTCAATTTCTCAATTTTTCAATTTTTCAATTTTTCAATTTTTCAATTTCTCAATTTCTCAATTTTTCAATTTTCGCATTTCCCAATTTTCCTATCTTTCAATCGTCCAATCTTCCAATCATCCTATCATCCAATCGTCCAATCTTTCTATGTTCCAATCTTCCAATCTCCCGATTTCTATATCCATACATACCAGAGTTATCAAGTTTTGAGACCTAGATTTTCTATGTTTCTATATCTCCAAATCAGAAGATTCCCAAGTATCTATGTTCCCAAATTCCTAGACCCTTAGTTTCCAAATTCGGATATCTCAAAATTCCTAGACCGCTAAATCCCTAAATTCCCACATCCATAGACCTCTAAATCCATTCCAAGACCTAGAAGTCCAAAATCCTAAATTCTCCACACCTCAAGTTTCCCAGCTTCCTCTGTCTCCTCTGTCTCTAACTCTTAATCAATTATCCATATTTTTAAGTATCTCAAAATCCCTGAAAATCATCCCCTAAGTGAAACGCATTATTTCCGCTTAATCCTATATTTTTCCTAAGAAAATCAGATTTTAATCTCAATGTACATGATTAATATTATATACAATATCGTGATTATTGTGATAAAATTTCAATATCATTCGATAAAGAATTGATAACAATCGATGTAATAAAAACAAGAAATATGTAGTTTTATGACTCACCAAGACACGATTTACCATCGGAGCCCAATTGATAGCCAGAAAGGCATTCACAGCGAAAAGAACCAGGGTCGTTATGACAAATTTCTGCACACCCAGCTAATCCCTCAGCACATTCGTCTATGTCTGTAACATATCAGAGATAAATCCGTAAAAAATTTCAGTCTTTATTTCTTCAAAGCAGCGAATACAAGGAATCTAACCGAATAACACGTAAAAAGGAACACTATAAATAAAATAAAAAAAAAAATATAGAATACATTTTTTCGATTGTCGACTTAGTTTTCGAGGGAATCAAGTTTGAAGGTTCGCTGCATTCTTTGTTGTTATGGCAATGTTATTTTCTGTCGAGCAACGTAAACGCGCATTGTGCTTGCAAACAATGTCTACACATCACGTGAATGCTATTGGCTTGAAAGAAAAACACGACAAATATTTTCAACGAAAAGAATTTTACTTTTTTAAAATTGCTGAAATTCTTGTCCCAGTTGTCGGATGCACAACTATACCCGTTTAATTACCGAAACATACAAACCCAGTGACATGTTTTGACTTTTCAGTTTCTTAAATAAGTAATTGCTTGCATTAATTGCTCCACACTTTCGACATCTTTACTGTATACTTTTCCTTTAATGTATTCCCATAAATAAAAGTCTAAGGGTGCCGAATCTGTGGACCTTGGAGGCTATCGTTCCTTCATGTCCCATTTGACACTATTTCTACCAAAAGTGGTCAAAAGACACCTTTCAAATTTTAAATTCATGCAATAAATTTTGAGATTTGATTTGTTTGAAAACTATGCCGAAAATCAGCAAATTATGTTATACATTATTGTCTTATTTTTCCGCAAGGAATTATGTGGCGTCCACTTTTAACACTTTGACTAACATATTGCCTATATTACAGAGAATTTTTTCGCTTAATTGGAAATACTCGTGTTAACTGCTTGCAATTGTGAATAATAAATATAACAAAATATTGTGAAAATATTCAGTAAGATTTGTTAGAAATAAAAATCCTATATAACCAAATTTTCAGCTTAACGATGTTATATTAATATATCAAGTTGGACCCTTGAATCAAATACATCTGACTGCATTCAAATACAAAATAACTCATTTAAGACGTTTATTGATACAGTTAATGTTACGAATTAAATAATAGTTCTTACTCATTCACTCTGTTTACATTTTGAAGAATTTGTTTAGAGGAATTGAGATTTCGCGATTTATAAGATATCCGTTCAGAGGTTGCACCCTCTTTTTCTCGCATGTTATACGCTTCCCTAGCTTTAGATCCTCACCCTCGTTCAGATTTCCACGAACTCGGTGGAAAGGAGCATGGGGAAGGCTCCGTGGAGCATAGATTTTAAGGGTAGAAAATCGTAAACCTCCGTCACGTTACCCTTATCCCCAGCGACAACCATAAACCATGTCTCGATTTTAGATCAACACAAAAAATTCCAGAAAAAGTATCAATAGCTCTACTATTATATTTTTAAGTTTTTAATAGTGAAATGTGCCAATTTTATTTTGACAAGATTAGTACATTTTTGAGGGTTAAATATAACTGATTATACTAAATACACAGCCGGATACGTTTATTATGATTACTTTGATACTTCAAATTTTTGGTAACAATAACTAGCTAACAACATTACACAATGAGTGAAAAACTAACATTATTACATTCAAATGATTATAAATACTTATTTCTGACAATCATTATTCATTTTTGCATTCACACAATTTATATTTGTCACAATTTGTACACTTATCAGGACATTCAATTTTCAACTTCATAAATTTCTGCATTTTGGAAATTCAAAATTTTTAAATGTTGATATTTTTACATTTCGAAGCTTCTAAGTTTCTATTTCTTGACTTCTAAATTTCTAAATTCCTTGACTTCTGAATTTCTAAATTTCTAAATTGTAAGTCATCCACTTCCCATGTTCCAAAATTTTATAAGTTTCCAATTTCCTAATTTCCTAAACTCTCAAAATTTTGTAATATCTTAATTTACAGACTTCTTTTTCAAATCCTTTAATTCTCAATTTTCTGAACTTCCAAGTTTCTAGATTTTCAGAATTCCAAATGCCTTTACATGTGTATACATTTACAAATTTAAAAATTTAAAAATTGACAAATTCCAAAGTTTACAAATTTCTTTTCGAAATTCCTTAATTCTCAATTTCCGAAATTTCTACATTTCCAAATCTACAAATTTACTGATTTTTAAGTTTATATACATTTGAGTCCTTAACTTTTTATGTTTCAAAATTCTGTAATTATCTAATGCACAAATTTCTTTTCCAAATCCCTAAATTGCCAATGTTCCGAATTTCTAAATTTCTAAATGTACAAATTCCTACATTTTCTTATCTCATCGCACTGATTTTTCTTTATTTTGTTTACTCCAATTCTTTATACTGACTCGTATAAGTGAAACAAATACTATTAACTTTTGTTACAAATAAATCTTTGCATCGTGGAAACACCACTCTTCTAACTCGTTTTTATAAAATTCCATGCATACGTTTCTCGCCGAATACCAAACAATGTTCGCGATTACACCGTTCGAAATGAAACATAAATCACCTGTGCAGGAAGATCCATTGGCGCGGAATCCGTCGAAACACGAACATTTCACACCTGTCTGAGTATCTTCGCACACATGTTCGCAACCACCCTTGTCCTGATTGCAACGTTTCAGACTATTCAGCGTCGTTTCTGGAACAGAAGACAATGAATTTTTCGCAGTGCAGACAGTTACCTCAACCGACATTCCCATTCGGCGAAAGATAACTTCACTGTAAAAACCTAGAGAATTTAATTCCCGAAATGTTTTGAGTGTGCGCTTGTTTACTTCGTTCTTTTGTGCTGTAGACGACGTTCCGTGTAAATCATGTTCATTGATTTTGAAAATTAAGAAATATTTTCATAAATTGATTTCTTCTCACTTTCCAAAATGATTCATTTGGAAGGTGTGATCTTGAGAAATTTTTCTTAAACATTATAATATTGGTCTCTTGAAACAAAATGGAATTCACTTTGACATTTTTCATTGATATGAAAAATAAGCAATGTATTCAATTAGGTTAGGTGGGACACTATATTTTATTTTAGTATAGAGTTAACTATATTGTAACCACGTGAGTGAAATTGATATTTAGTATCAATTTTAGTAATAGATATTTACAATAGTTAGATATTTAGACAATTAGTAAATAATTTAGTTAAAGTTCGTTTTTATGTTATTTTAAACTTAACTTTGTTTATTTATATGGCTAGTTTTATTCATATTGTATATATTTATTTTTCGTTATATGTATATATAATTACATTTATATTTATTCATTTGTAATTATTTATTGATAGTTATTTATATTTATATTATATACACTGATATTCTCAAATCCAAATTGGAGAATTCAAAATTAAAAAAGACAATATTGAAGCATGAAAAATTAGTTTAATTAGTTTAATTATGAGTTTAACATGAAATAAACCAAAATTAAAATAATAAAAATTAGAATATTGAAAATTATTTCATTAATAACTAGAGAAATCAAAATTGGAATAATTAAAATTGAATCGAACCTTAAAGCATTCAAAATTAAAAGCAGTGGGAATTAATTTTTCAAAATTGCAGCCTTCAAAAGCTGAGCACTCAAAAGCAACATATTGAAAATTGCAGCATTCGAAACTGGATCGCTTGAAATTGGAGTATGCAAAGTTGCAGCGCTCAGAGCTAGAACAGTCGGAATTGACATATTGGAAACGATAATGTTCCACATTGTAGCATTGAAAATATCAGAATTTTCATTTTCTACAATTTTCAATTTTTTTAATTGGAAGCTTATTAACCCTTCGTTAGGCGCACGAGTATTTATCAAATAAATGCATTTTTCTTCAATTATTATTTTTATTATTTTAATATATGAAAATTCTTATGATTATTTTTCTCTTCTTCTGATGCAGCAGCTTTAATAAATTAAAAAATTTTATATTAATTTTTAAATGTGTTTCTTATATGTTAAATTTGTATACGTTTATTGACAAAATTAAGGTTAAAAGTTATATTATTTATTC
Organism: Megachile lagopoda; assembly: GCA_036983795.1. Lineage (NCBI taxonomy): Eukaryota > Metazoa > Arthropoda > Insecta > Hymenoptera > Megachilidae > Megachile > Megachile lagopoda. The sequence goes on from CM072787.1 coordinate 18,043,440, forward strand.
AAAATACTTTACGAATTTATGAAATTAATCGGAGGAATCACCGGCTTTGATTTCTACATTAAAACATCGATTACAAACCACATTTGCATGTAATGTTAAACATAGACGGAACAAAGTACGAATCCTGCAGTTGAGCAATTTTATGGTGGCTAGGAGTTGTTGAAGTGAAATCTGATTGCACTTCTAGGAAGCGCTTCGGAAAATATCTGCCGAGAACTACTACACATACACAGTATGTAGAAAAAATAATGGAACTTTTTAAATAAAAAGAAAAGTATTAGTTATTTTGCCAAAATTAATTTTTTTTATTGAAATTATATTCCTTCCGCATCGATACACCGTTGGGCACGCTCAAGTAATGTTAACATAGATTTTTTTATGTCGTTTTGCGGAATCGTTTCAATCACCCTTGTCACAGCTGCTTGGACTTGTGTAACAGTGTCATAAAACGTTACTTTCATAGTTAATTTCAGTTTTGGAAAAAGGAAGTAATCACATAGAGATAAGTCGGGCGAATATGGAGGATGTTGGAGCACACAGACTTGTTTTTTCGCCAAAAATTCACGAACAGCGACAGTTCTGTGACTTGGTGCATTATCATGTAACAGAAACCAACTTCCCGGCGCTCGATGTTCGGGTCTCACACGAACAATTATTTTCCACAAACGTTCCATAACACCCAGATAATATTCGCCATTAACATTTTGTCCCTGTGGAACGAATTCCCGAAGTATAATACCTTTAGAATCGTTTAGAATTTAGAAAAACCCAAAACCTGGCTTTGGATCGTCTTCCAAAGTATTACAACCATCCTGGAATCGCTTATACCGCTCGAACACACGTGTGCGGGATAAACAATCGCACGCCATAAACATTTTTCATTACTTCAAATGTTTCTGTAAAAGTTTTACCGAGCTTTACCGAGCAGAATTTAATATTCGCTCTTTGCTCCATCGTGATTTTGTGACACGGTGACGAAAGGTTCTGTCGCTTTAAACGCTATAAGTTTACAATTCGTTGCTCGATTCCAATAACGATTGGTTTGTGTTGTAGGGGAGGAATACTGTTTTCAAATAGCATATTGTTTTTATAGATGTCGCTAGTAATGTTCCTTAAATTTAAAAAGTTCCGTTACTTTTCCGACATACTGTGTAAATCTCGATTTCCCAGAATTATCAAATTTGTAATTATTTTGCGAAAAGTCATCCATGTATCTTGTAGATATAAGCAGAATTAACAACGGGTTAAAGTAATATATTAAACTAGAGGTGACTTTGCATGAAAGTTTGGTCTACGAAAAAAAACAGCGATGACGCCAGTCCCGGTTTTCTGTAACCACAGAAAGAAAGGTATTTGTCTTTCAACACTTTTCACGGTTCGAATTAATTATTTTTGTTAGTCTATATTAGATGTTCTTAAACTGTGGCCCGCGAACCCCTGGGAGTCCGCGAAACAAACTTGAAATTAATTTTACATCCCCCAACTTTTCGTTTTTATCCAAATAACTCATTTAATCAAAATCCGACATAATCAAGACTTTTCGTATTTGTTACTTAACTAGTTATTAACATAACTAAACAATAATTAGTAAAAATTTAATTATGGGATAGGGTCTTCAAACAAGATGTTCAGGAGGGGGTCCTCGAATTACATAAGTTTAAGAACCCGTAGTCTATATCTTTGTTCCTTAAAATAAATAAATAAGTATTATTCCAAGAAAACTGTTATGATGCAGCATTTTCAGTTACATATTTAAAAGTATCTTACCACCCTCTTTTACGCAACGCGGAAGACTGCCTAACCAAGTGCCATTACTGCAGAAAAGTCGATCAGCCATCGAGTCCTCGAAAACGTATCCCTCCGTACATTTGTACATTGCTACGACATATCGATTGAAGGGCGGTAATACATTCTTCCTTCTGGAAAAACATTTAAAGAAGAAATACTTTAATGTTTTAGTAGTTTAATAATAACGATACCAAAATTTATTAGAAATGTAGTAATGTGTCTGCTGCTTTCATATTCTTTACATATTTTATTGTTCAGTTTGTTTGTATATTTTATATACATAAAAATATATTACTATACGTATTACTATATTACTATATTTCTATACAATAAAATATAGAAAAAAATATAAAATAAATAAACAAAAAATTAATCATAATTAAATATAAACATTTATTCTTTGTCTCCAAATCAACACAGATTTCAAGAAAAAATATCTTAATAAATTGAAAATATGTATTAATATTTTAACCATTTACACTCGAAATATGATACACTCGCCATTCAATTCAATACCACAATCGGAGATATGTATTATTTAATTAAAAAATGTGATGTATGAAGATAGTAAAATAGAAAACAGTGGCGATTAATATATAGAGAAATAATAATAAAAGTATAAAAACAGAATGAAATAATGATAAAAGAATTCAGAAAATCTTTCAACTAGAAATTTTTAGAGTCCTTATCTGACAACAGCAATATGTGTTAAACAAAAACGTATCACTATCTTTTTATCAATAAGAGTAAACTTTTCTCATAACTTTGTTTAACTCTAGAGAAATAAAGTATTAATAAACTCTATATGTAATGAGTTAAATAACGTCGTCTGCGACAGCAGTAATCATACAAAATATCATATGTAATTCAATTCACGATAAAATATTAGTTCATTAGTTGAATTTACTAATTGAAAAAAATAACAAAAAATTTGCAAACTTTAAAATTTAAAAGTGTACAATTTTTAGAATTTTGAAATTAATTGTCGAATGAAAAAGATGTAGAAATTTGTGAAATTTTGAAAGCATTTTTCAATAAATAGTATAAATAATATAAACAGTATTATTTAAACAAAACAATAAAAACTATTTATGTGTAATTTGAATTGCAACGTAGCTGATATTACCACAATGCATAGAAATTAAAAAGACTTTTAATTTTGAAAAATAGCTTATTTAATTTTATATACTTTATTGCTATGAAACACTTTATAAGATTTAAATTTACTTCTGAAATCTAATTAGAACCCTTAAACAGCGTACCATCAGGTCCTCTTGTTTTCGCAGTTTTAATCGAGTTAACCCCTTCACTTTCGAAGATTTTTATAACTGACGTTAAATATGTAGATTTTGCCTGGGTTGAAGTTCGGTGTAAAGTGTTTCCATAAGATTAATTCAGTATCCATCATATAAGCTTGACATGAATCAAGATTTATATAATAGAATAATAGAAAAATGGAGATACAAATGATATTCAGTAAAATTACTATTAAAATTAAGCTGAAAAATTAAATGAATTTTTCGAATAATTTTATAGGGAAATAGAAAAGCTTCCTTATGAAAAACATGAAAACGGTGCGAAAAGATATCATCCATTTTCAATCGATAAATTCCTAATTTTCAAATTTAGAACTTCAGAAATTAAAAAATTTGGAGATTTTGAAATTAGGAAATTAGGAAATTCGGAGATTTTGGAATTTTGAAATTTCGAAATTCGGAAATTTTGAAATTTTGAAATTTTGAAATTTTGAAATTTTGAAATTCGGAAATTCGAAAATTTTGAAATTTGCGAATTTAGAAATTTCAGAATAAAGGAATCTCATAATTCAGAGAAACTGGCAATTTGGAAATTTGAAAAATTTATGAATTATGAAATATGGTGAATTGATGATTTAAAGCTTGAAAGTATAGAAATTTAGTAAACTAAAGATTTAGGAATTTGGATATTTATAAGCTCGGAAATTTAGGAGATTTTCGGCTGAAAAGCTTAAAAATTTTAAACAGTAGTCTTCTGAGAGCATAGAAATTTGAAAATTTACGGATTTGATGATTTGGAAATTTAGAAGTTTGAAAATTAGACAATTTGAGAAATTTAGGGAACTTGAAAACTATGAGAATAATAAAATTTCATTATTTGGAAATTCGGAAATTTGAAAATTTAAAACTTAAAAAATTTGTAAATTTAAATATTTTCAAGGTTTTTACAAGTTTTATATTGAACGAATCATTTCCTTTTCGTTAAAATATTTTTTTGGCTGAGTAAAAAGTATATTTTCCAAATCTTTTAGTAATTGTTATATGCAAAAACACGTCACTGAAAGATAATTTACGTTTATTATGAGCAAATGAGTCAAACGCGAACAAAACCTGTGCTGATATATTTGCAGATAAATAAGATTTATGACCGCGTTATAGCTTCCAAATTTGTAAAAATGAATATGTATATTATGACCGCCAAATGTGAATAAAATGATCGTGCTTTCAAATACTCTGTCAATATGTATAAATGATCGCTTGTGTTTCTTCATTAACGCGTCGCAATTCTACTGTGTCTGACTATACGTTTACTTATTTCACTGTGGTACCCGTAGAAAAAGATACTGACGAGTATAGTAAACTTCTCTAGAAAAAGTGGCAACATAGGGGAAACAAATTACTCTACTCGGCGATTGTTGGTTGGGAAATCTACACATTTAGACGCTAAGGAATTTGCAATTTTTGAACTGTTGCAATTTGCGAATTTGGAAATTCGAGAATTTAGAAATTTGGGATTTTGGAAATATGAAAATTGGGAATTTGAACAATTGAGAAATTAGAAAATTGATGAATTGGAAAATTTAGAAATTTGGGAATTTAGAAATTTGTGATTTTGAAAATATGAAATATTGGAATTTTGTAATTTGGGAATTTGAGAAATTGGGAAATTGATGAATTGAGGAAACAGGGAATATAGAGAAATTTAGAAATTTGAGAGTTTGAAAATTCGAGAATTTGGAAATTCGATAATTTAGAAATTTGGGATTTTTAACATATGAAATATTGAAAATTTGAAATTTGGGAATTTGAGAAATTGGGAAAGTTGAAATTTAGCATTTGAGAAATTGGGAAATTGAAAAATTGGGAAATTGGGAAATTGGGAAATTGGAATGTTGGAAAATTGATGAATTGAGAACATAGAAAATGTAGAGAAATTTAGAAATTTAAGAGTTTGGTAATTCGAGAATTTAGAAATTTGGGATTTTGGAAATATGAAAATTGGGAATTTGAACAATTGAGAAATTACAAAATTGATGAATTGGGAAAATAGGAAATTGGAAAATTCAGAAATTTGGGAATTTAGAAATTTGTGATTTTGAAAATATGAAATATTGGAATTTTGTAATTTGGGAATTTGAGAAATTGGGAAATTGGGAAATTGATGAATTGAGAAAACAGGGAATATAGAGAAATTTAGAAATTTGAGAGTTTGAAAATTCGAGAATTTGGAAATTTGGGAATTTGGAAAGTCGAAAACTTAGAAATTCGGCAATTTGGAAATTCGATAATTTAGAAATTTGGGATTTTTAACATATGAAATATTGAAAATTTGAAATTTGGGAATTTGAGAAATTGAGAAAGTTGAAATTTAGCATTTGAGAAATTGGGAAATTGATAAATTGGGATATTGTAAAATTGATGAATTGAGAACATAGAAAATGTAGAGAAATTTAGAAATTGAAGAGTTTGGAAATTCGAGAATTTAGAAATTTGGAATTTTTAACATATGAAATATTGAAAATTTGAAATTTGGGAATTTGAGAAATTAGGAAAGTTGAAATTTAGCATTTGAGAAATTGGGAAATTGATAAATTGGGATATTGGAAAATTGATGAATTGAGAACATAGAAAATGTAGAGAAATTTAGAAATTGAAGAGTTTGGAAATTCGAGAATTTAGAAATTTGGAATTTTTAACATATGAAATATTGAAAATTTGAAATTTGAGAAATTGAGAAAGTTGAAATTTAGCATTTGAGAAATTGGGAAATTGATAAATTGGGATATTGGAAAATTGATGAATTGAGAACATAGAAAATGTAGAGAAATTTAGAAATTTAAGAATTTGGAAATTCGAGAATTTAGAAATTTGGGATTTTGGAAATATGAAAATTGGATATTTCAACAATTGGGAAATTAGAAAATTGATGAATTGGGAAAATAGGAAATTGGAAAATTAGAAATTTCGGAATTTGGAAATTCGAGAATTTAGAAATTTGGGATTTTTAACATATGAAATATTGAAAATTTGAAATTTGGGAATTTGACAAATTGGGAAATTTGAAATTTGGAATTTGTGAATTTGGGACATTGGGAAACTGAAAAATTGATGAATTGGGAAAATAAGGAATTGGGTAATTTATAAAAGGAATTTGGGAGTATGAAATATTGGAAGTGTAGAAATTTCAGATATTTAAAAATGTGGAAATTCGGGAATAAAAGGATTAATAGATTGATGGAACTGACACTTTAAATGTATCAGTGTTCGTAGATTTTGGAAATATAAAATATTAGATCGAAAGAATGATCAAATTTGTCAATTTGACAGATTAGACAATTAAAAATATGAAGATAGTTTTGATGATTTAGAAATTAGAAAATTTGAAAATTTAGAAATTTAGAAATTAGGAAATTTGAAAATTTAGAAATTTAGAAATTAGAAAATGTGGAAATTTAAAAGAATACAAAAAAAAATATAACAAGACAAATATAGATATAACAAAAATGTATTTATTTAATTTGAATTTTACCGATCTTCACGCTGGTAAATTAGTGACTGTGTCATAAGGTAGAGAAGGAGTTTAGATATAATAAAAACAGATACTGTGTAAAAGAAACGTGAGTGGAAAATGAATAAAATTTAGTTATAACAAAGATTGTTACAAGAAATTGACAATTTAAACGAAAAACTTTTAATGTAACGTTGTTTTCAGGTAGTATGTTATAAATAGCGTAAATAAGGCGTGTAAAATAATGAATAAAATCTTTTTCTTCAGAGAAACGTAATACTGTTTATTAACAAAAATCTAAACAACTGTTCTTATAAATAAAAAAAAAATCAGAATAAATAAAAAAGATTGTAAAATAAGAGCAAATACAAGAATTGTAAAAAATAAAAAAATTACACTTACTTTCTGTTAATACAGCCATCTAATCCCTACCTTTCCTAAATTTCCCAAAGCAAAATTGTTAAATTATTCGAAAAAATCCATCACGATTTCCAAATAAAATCATACATCATTAGTTTTAAACCCGGTCTAGTTCCAAAAACTGCGGTAAGCTAAGGAGAAAATGTGCATCAAGAAAAACAAGATAAAAGCGTCTACCTGTTCTTATCCCTCTCTTTGTAATGTCTCCAGGTTAAAAGATACAAACCTGGCGTACTTGGCGGGATAAGCATTTTCAAGCGGAGGAGCTTTCGCAAGTCCTTTCTTGCGGGCTTTCATGAAGCAGCTCAAATCCAACCTCGACATTATTGTTTCATTGAGGCCCGAGACCGTTGACGCCAGAGGGGAGCCAGCCAAAGACTTCTCAACGACTTGCTTCTGCCTCTGTTTCCTTTCTTTTGCCTTTCTTCGTTTCTTCAACTCGCCGATTCTCTTGCGCGCCTTCAGTCTCTCTCTCGCCGCTTTTTCCTCGACCGGTGTCGTCGAAATTGGATCATCGCCGAGATAAAGATCGTTGCGAAAGTGTCGGAATCTGTTGTCTGAACAGAAGAATTGCGGTTTGAAACGGGGCCAATTAGATGGACAATTCCACGAATAATCCGATGCAATTTCGAGAACGATCCATTCAGCTCGTTACCGAGAGATTATTCGGGAGAGAATACATGCTCGAACACTGTTACTTTGCACAGGAGATGTGGTTATTTAGGTGTAATAACGCGATCACAAAGAGAACGAGTGTCTTTCATTATTTCATCTAATTTTTGGACTTTTTATACACTTCTATTTAAAAATCACAAAACATGATATGGAGGTACACAAATTCCTAGAATATCAAATTCGTGTACGTCCAAGTTTATAGATCTTGATATTAATATTTTTCAACATTTTTAGGTCCTCAAATCCTTATATTCTCAAATTTTTAAGTGCTCAAATTCACCCAGATTTTCTAGGTCCTCAAATTACTATATGATCAAATTTTCTAGGTCGTAAGATTCCTATTTTTCCTCAATTTCTGGGTAATCTTCTATATTCCCAAATTTCTACCTCCTCAATTTCTAATATTCTCAAATTCCCAAGTTCTCAAATTAATATGTTCTCAAATTTCTAGGTCCAGAAATTCCTATGTTCCTGAACTCCTATGGCTCCATATTCCTGATGCTTCACGTTCTACCCAAAAACATCTACGTCCACTAAATCCATACAGTTCAATGTCTTTTTATCCGCAAATTTCTATGTCCACCAAATCCCTAGCGTCTAATGTTCTTTTATTCTCAAATGATAGAAATCTACAAATACTGAGCTCCTCAAACTTCTAAGTCCCGAAATTCCTATACTCACAAACTTCTATGTCTACAAATTTCTATATTTCCGTATTCTTCTATTCGTAATATTTAGAGATAGAAATATATCTCCAAATCCCTAAATTTTTATGTTATTTTGTCAAAAAATCTCTATGTCTTCCAATTCTTTACAGTTTCATGTTCTTCTAACCTTACATCCCAAAACCTAAAAATACAGAAGACCTTAAATTTTTAGACCCCCAAATTCCTGAATCCTTAGATTCTTCTATTTTCAAATGTTTACGTCTCTAAACTCCTAATGTTTCCTGTTCTATCCACAAACTTCGGAGTTCACTAAATCCTTAGAGTCCTGTGTCTATCTCCAAATTTCTATGTCCAAATCCCTATAGACGTGTATTCTTCTATCCACAAATCCCAAAACGTAGAAATACTGATGTTCTCAAATTGTTAAATCTCTAAATTCTTTGATCCTCAGTTTCTTACATTACCAAATTTCTGCGTCATTAGACTCCTAATATTCCATGTTGTATTTACAAAATTCTGTGTCTACTAAGTCCCTAGTCTCATCTTTTTCTATCCAAAAATGTCTATGTTCGTGTTTGTCGATGTTAGTTAGCAGATTTTTAAATTAACAGTGGATTTTCGGATGCTCGATGAGTTTTTACTTTTGGATTAAAAATAAAGTAGAGCAGTATGTAGATAAGGGATGAAGCGTAAATTAATTTATACAAGTATTCATCATGTCGACTAAAATTAAGATACATGTCGGCAAAGGTATCTTAACAATTTCGGTAATTTAAAGTGAGGAATGTGAGATGCGCCATTTTGACGCGTTCCGTGAATCTTAGGTTAACGAAGTTTCAGAAGGTATTTGACAATTTAGGAATTTCAGAGAGTTGATGTTAAAAAATATGGAAATTCGATAGTTTGGAGATTGAAAATATTGAAATTCAAGAAAATACAAATTTAGAGATAATATAAGTTGAACGTTTGGACATTCAAATTAGGAATAAAATGATTTTAAAGTTTGAGTACTTGAAAACTTGAAAATGTGAGAATTTAGAAACTTAGAAATAGTGAAACTTGATAATTTACAAAATGCAAAAATTAGTTTATTAATATGATGATTTGAGAATTTGTGAATTTAAGAACTTAGACATTTGAAAATTTAGAAATGTCGGAATTTGATTATGTGGAGCGTGAACATTTTTTGCCATATTACATTATTTTTATCACGCTTAACCACATATGTGTTTTATTAGACTTCGCACGAATTTTAGCATAAGTTAAATTTTACTTTGGAGCACATAAAATTGTTGTCATTTTTATAGTTTTAATAGTTTTTAATGCCTAGAATACAAAAATGTAAGTTTTAATGTTAGGAATCCAGCGATTAAAAAGTTATTCGTATATAAACTCGAGTATTTTTAGCTTATTTGACATGTGAGTGTAACGCCACATTGACTTCTATCTATAATTTGATTGTGCTATGTTTATGAGCGATAAAGTGATTCTATAATGTCGTTTATTTGAACAATAAACAACTAACAGCTGTTTACAATTCGTAATTGGAAGGACATGTTTTTCCATTTTAATGGCATTGTCTACTTAACCGACCAATGGAGTACGGCTAAAAGCTAATATGGCGTCGCAGTAACTATTCAAATCAAAGCGCTCAAATTGACATATACATAACTTTTTAACTGCTGAATTCCTTACATTAAAACTTGCATGTTTGTATTCTAGACATCGACACCTATTAAATGTTAAAAAAATATACCAATAATTTTGTGTGCCCTAAAGTAAAGTTTAAGCCTAACATATAATACGCATCAACACGTTAATATTGTTTATTGTAAGGCCGAAACTAACTAATTTGTCGTCGCGGTTGTATGCGGCTGCATTTCGGTGTCCTCTTACGCTTCAAGTGTACGTTTTCGACGCGGTGAAGTTCACTTTAACACACAGATATCCGGGATAACCGAGCACAACAGCAACTTTGTCGTTGCATAAGTGGCGTACAGACGAAATCCAACGATACGTTGCATTTCCTAGCGAGCGAGCTCACAATAATAACGCAGTAAACTTATACGCCAATTCCACGCACGAGTTTCCTTCGTCAAAGAAGAAGAACCTATCCTATTGTTGCTGTGTCTGCTGTGTAATAGTTGCAAAATGATTGATAAAACTTGAATAACTTGCAAATGTATTGGCATAAAGAAGCCAATTACTGCGGAATAGCCAATTACTGTATTGGTAAAATTATTGTGGTAGTAAATTTTGAAGTACGATTCGCTTTATGTTTGTTGTATGAAAGAGGTTTCATTTTTATTTTGTTTCAATTAGGTTTATTATTTATTTACGGAAATTCAACAAGCGTATAATGTGGTTCTATGATTTCATGATTGCTGTTTAATTTTATAATTATTGTTTAGTAATGAAGAAATAAAGTAAAGCTGTTATCTAATAAAATTTTACAACATAATATACTGCACATAAATTTGAAAGTTCTAAAAGTGAACTTAAAAAATAAATATTCTACAATTTTATTTCTTAAAATTTTTAAATAGACATTTTTATCATTGTGATAAACAGCTGATTTTCTATTCATAAAATTAGAATGATTTTGAATATATTAGCTGTAAATTGTATAAAAATAAAAATATAATATAGAATTCTAAATATAGTAATTAGAAAACTTACTTTTTTTTCATTTTTAACTTTTTTGAAAAATGGGATTAAATCAATTTCAAAATTGAAACGTTCGTATATAAATTTATTTCCTTTGCTGCCATTTCCACCAAGAAATTTTTTGGGATCGCACATTTCAGTAGAATTAATATAATTTGACCCTCGTTATATCCAATCGTATATTTCAGTAGACTGTCGTTACATCCAATTGCATATTTCAGTAGAATTAATGTAACAGACTCCTGTTATATTATCACAGATAAGACCATGATGGTGAACGCATAAATAATTGTTTTTGGATATAAACTAGTCGCTCTAGTCACTTCGCAGTATCAAAGATAAATATCGCTTGCAAGATACAATAAGAGAATCAGACATTCATGAAATTCGCGGGTTTTTTTCTTGAAGAAGAGATAATATAAATAATCAAATTTACATTTTCTAATGATTGGAATACTAAAAAGACTGTTGTCTAGATTAGAATATTAGAAGTGGTGAAATTTCGCAGGCAATTATTTCTTGAAGTCTACCTCGTTGAATATCTTATAACTATCGCAGAACGTTATGATAAATTATATCCTTAGTGCGTTTGTCATTACAGAATGTGTTACCCGTTTGGGGAACCAACTCTAGACAGTACAACATAAAGTTGTGCATGTGAAAACATATCTGACCTGACATTGCCCAGATGAACGTTTGACTCTGAGACTTGTTTATCGTCATTGCAAACGATAGCTGCAGAGGAAACTATGTATAACCACTTTGTTCGTTTTAACGTCGTTTTTTCCGCCAAAATGCACGTGCAATTGTGCTTAAGGTGACTTTCGTGGTACTTCTTCAATTTTAATCACCACAAAGCCTGTCCAAAAACCATCTACAGTATCAAATCTATGCAAAATTTCGTGAAAAAATATTCAGCAGTTTTTGCGCGACGACACGACATACACAGTATGTCGGAAAAGTAACGGAACTTTTTAAATTTAAGGAACACTACTAGCGACATCTATAAAAACAATATGCTATTTGAAAACAGTATTCCGCCCCTACAAAACAAACCAATCGTTATTGGAATCGAGCAACGAATTGTAAACTTATAGCGTTTAAAGCGACAGGACCTTTCGTCACCGTGTCACAAAATCACGATGGAGCAAAGAGCGAATATTAAATTCTGCTCGGTAAAGCTCGGTAAAACTTTTACAGAAACATTTGAATTAATGAAAAATGTTTATGGCAACGATTGTTTATCCCGTACACGTGTGTTCCAGTGGTACAAGCGATTCCAGGACAGTCGTGATACTTTGGAAGGCGGCCCAAAGCCAGGTTTTTGGTTTTTCTAAATTCTAAACGATTCTAAAGGTATTATACTTCGGGAATTCGTTCCACAGGGACAAAATGTTAATGGCGAATATTATCTGGGTGTTATGGAACGTTTGTGGAAAATAATTGTTCGTGTGAGGCCCGAATATCGAACGCCGGGAAGTTGGTTTCTGTTGCATGATAATGCACCAAGTCACAGAACTGTCGCTGTTCGTGAATTTTTGGCGAAAAAACAAATCTGTGTGCTCCAACATCCTCCATATTCGCCTGACTTATCACCATGCGATTACTTCCTTTTTCCAAAATTGAAATTAGCCATGAAAGGAACGTTTTATGACACTGTTACACAAGTCCAAGCAGCCGTGACAAGCGTGATTGAAGGGATTCCGCAAAACGACATAAAAAAATCTGTGTTAATATTGCCTGAGCGTGCCCAACGGTGTATCGATGCGGAAGGAATATAATTTCAATAAAAAAAATTAATTTTGGCAAAATAACTAATACTTTTCTTTTTATTTAAAAAGTTCCGTTATTTTTTCGACATACTGTGTACATAGAATTGAACTGAAAGTTATATACAGGGTGTTTCGTAACTAGTGTTACTCCCTGAAAGGGGTGGTAGAGGACGTAATAGATATATCGAGACGATAAATATAGAGATATCGATGTATCTATATAGATAGATATATCTACGCAGGATAAATATGTTGTATTTTTAAAAAGTCGCTAAACTAACAAGAAAGCGGAAATTGTTGAGGTTACTGTCGATTCCCGATCGATTCGGCGGTCTACCCTCGAAATAGTCTATGACCGTGGAGAACTCTGGAACGTTCCTAGAGTGGTTTGGAAATTTGTCGAGCAGTGGTTAAGGAACGTGCCATTGTGTACCCCGCTGTTCCATTCAGCGTGCTTCAGGGGCACGAAATTTAGGGGTATAGCATAGCTCGAATTCGTTGCGATCAAGATAATCTCGTGAATATCATGTTTTGGCGTGGAACTATGCGTCTTCGCGAGGATACCAAGGTAACTCTGAAAGTTTTGAGAATCCCAACCGGAAGGACGACATAGTTATTGTCACACAATATAATATACAGGATGTTTTCGAAATGGCGGTAGAACCAGAAAACAGGCGAATCGACGTAGAAAAATAAATATGCAGTACAATTTTTTGTGTATGCCTTTATTTTCAAGAAAATTGAATTTGAACATTTAAGAATTTGTAAAAATGTTTGTTCACAATGTAGAAAATGAATAATGAACATGAAAATCTACAAATTGTTTGCTAATAACCCACCGTCAAAACATCGCTAATAATCCAACAGTTGACGCCAATATAAAAAAAAATCTACATTTTTCATATTTTATTACACTGTGAAGTTTCATCAATTCTTTAATATTAATTCTACCTTCTCACTTAGCAACGAATAATTAAATCGTATACCAAGAAATATATGACATTGCCAGTAATCTTGTATCTAAAATATAGATACCTCTTTCGTTGAACCGTCTTAAAACATTAAACGAACATCTACATTTTTCACATTTTGTTACACTTTATCTATTTTTCAATATTAATTCTACCTTCTCACTTAACAGTGAATAATTATTATAACATTCATGAATAACTGTATATCATCGTGATTACCATACAGGTGCCTCCTTTGTTGAAGCATCCGTCAAAAGCGTGAAAAAGTGGGTCTAAATAGACCCAGTGATAGGACTTTGAGGGTTAATCGATAGTATGCTAGCGTAGTTGAAATTGCTGGAGACCGGTGATCCCGATTTTCAGCCACGATGATTTCGAAAGTTCCTTCATTTCGAGCACAATCGTCCTGTTATCGAGTTTTACAGGCTCAACGAACGCTTTGTCATCATGGACCGCGATTAATCGAGCGAGGTTTGCGACGAATCGTCTCTGTGGAAACATGCCCTGCTAGATTGAAGTCGACTTTTCTCATTAGGATTACGAGAATACTCCGCGTTTCATTGTACATGGAACAATCTGCCGTGGATAATTGCTCTAACCATGTTGATACACGCGGAGACACGAAATTCCTCGTATGTCAGAACGCACACCATACATTCGACTCGATTATGGAGAATTAAATGAAGAATTCACTCGTAGCGAACAATTTGCCTTTCAGTTAGCATTAACTTCTTTCGTGAGAACGTTTCTCTCTATTTCATTCTTGTTCATGGTTGTATATTGAATGTAAATGTGGACGTATGAAATTTTATGGTAATTTTACAGAATTACCGATTCTATAGAAAAAATATGACAAAAATGTAGAATACAATTTATTCGCAACTATTAAATCACTTGCAGTTATTAAATTATTATATTTTCACCGTTTTAGAAAAGATTATTTTATCACTTTGTTAAATTAGAGAGGAATGCCATTTTTCAGACGAGTTAGCCTTAACTTTTTTCGCAGGAACGCTTTTCTCAATTAATTATATTCTCGTTCGTCGACTGGATTCAAAGTGAACGTATGAAATTGTATAGTAATTTTCCAGAATTACTGATTCTGTAGGAAAAAATGTGACAAAAATATAAAATACAATTTGTTCCCAACTATTCACTCATTTGTAGTTTGTGTCGATTATGTAATAATTTACTTGAATCACTAAATTATTATATTTTCACCATTTTATGTTAGATTAAAGAGGAATGCCATTTTTCAGACGAATCAGTCTTAATTTTGTTCATAGAAACGCTTTTCTTAATTAGAAATTTCGAAATTTTTTAATCGAATTCCAAAATGTCTATATTTTCAGTTGCCGAAGTTCATAAATTCAAAAGTTTCAAATTTTTCTTGTAAACTAATTTTTAAATTATCAAGTTTCACAATTTCCAAATTTCCAAGTTTTTAAATATTCGAATTTCCAAATCGTTCAATTTCCTAAATTCCCACATTCGTAAATGTTCAAATTTTACCAAAACTTCTATTTTTTTGTATTTCCAAATTTCTAAATTCCCAAAATTCCAAAGTTGTAATATTAAATTTCCAAATTTCCGCACGTAGAATACACGTACATCCTAATATTCCGCTATACCTTACATTTTGCGAATGTTACATATTGATAATATTAAATCATCCAATTTCACGTGACATGGCCTTAATCTGCGTCTGTCTAAGGTTTCGTTTAGGAATCTGATATTTAGTATTAAAAGGCTGACTGAGTTACTCTAGTTCGTTTATCGCGTTGAAAAAAAAAATAGTCATTTTAATTGTCTCGTCTATATATAGACAGGCGGTCATGAGACTGGATCCTGACCACACGCATAATGCAACCGTGCTTCCTGTCCAGGGTTGGGCCCGGCAATCGCCAACGCACCTAATTTACACGTGCATGCACACGATTACAATAATTCTACTGTCGTAGAAACCGATTACACTAACTTTCTTTACTTCTGTTATAACTCTTTCATTGACTGACACTACACGCTATTAGTAATGTGACTGATAGCATATCGATACCATCGATACCGGTTTTCGAACTTCGATCTGCTATCGACACATATCGAAGGTAAAGGTGTCGAAAAGAATTGGTAGATTCTTGATATCTATATGCAGAAATATATTGATATCTGTTTAATACCTAGTCGAAGATATTGATGTCTGCTTGATACTTACTTGAAGATATCGATACCGGTTTGACATCGACTGCAAATATCGATGAGGTGAATGTCCCAGCGGTTAAATGATTAAGGACGCAGTTAATTGCAATTTATCTTATGTTTAGACGATTTGAAATTATAATTAAATACGTTTATCAGAAAGGGTAATATTTATACTTTTAGACAAAATATTCGTTTAACGTTTTGGCTGAAATTTGAGACTCTCTCTAAAAAAATAAAAGTTGTTTACTTAGTGTATTAATAATAATAAAGTAAATGTTACAAAATCGTTTCTTTTTTTAAATTTGCAAAAAGTTACATTTTCGCATTGATATTTTAAATAATGAAAATATATGCAGATTCTTTGAATTTCCACGAATAA
Source organism: Megachile lagopoda (assembly GCA_036983795.1). Taxonomy (NCBI): domain Eukaryota; kingdom Metazoa; phylum Arthropoda; class Insecta; order Hymenoptera; family Megachilidae; genus Megachile; species Megachile lagopoda. The sequence goes on from CM072787.1 coordinate 18,059,743, forward strand.
AGTAATATCTATGAAAAAGAAATAAATTTGATAACACCTATAACAAAGGTGTGTAAACTTCTTTTATGATGAAGAATGAAGAAGCTTTTTTTTCTTTAATTAAATTATGTTAAAGCAAATCAAATAATTATAATTATAAACGATAAGAAATGATTTCTATTTCTATTTCACTATTGAAATATATTATGAAACTTCCGTGATTTATGTAAAACATATATTTTTATACGTATACAATATTTTCAACTCGGTGAAATTAGGAATTAAGAGACTTACTCATCAAATACTTATGGCATTAATAAATATACACACATGATAAGTGAACTAATAAATTATAACCGATGTATGTATTGCAATAGAAATTGAATTACCTTTATGTAAAATATGATTATTTTACTTTCTTGCTTACGTGAGTTATTATGAAATGAGTTTAAGAACAGTGAATTCTGAAGTATTCTACATTAATATTTTTACTGATATAGTAAATAATTTTGCGGTTGTATATAAGTTGAATTATAAAAACTTAGAATTATATCTACGTAAAGCTAGTACATTTTTCTAGCTTTACAATTTGAATAATTTCAACCTTCAAATGTTATTAACATAACTTCCACTGAATTATTTATTACCTATGATTCGATTGAGCACTAGGATATTTATGTATTTTACGTCGAAGTGGGTAAAAATTGTAGGAGATCCCATGTGTTGGCTGCTCTCGTTCGAAGATATCTCTGCGCATAATAATGTCCTTGGAAAGGAACTCAAACTGTAATATCATTTTAGATAAGATTACCATATGGTAATGGTTACCATAACGCGTCGAAGGCATTTCAAGGATAGCAGATCGAACATTTTCATGATAAATCCCGTATCACTCATCGTAAATCAAGTAAGTGATACTTTTGCAGTGATAAGAAGCGAGTTAGTATATCAACGCACACATATTGGTGCGTATTTCTAAAATGGTGGATAAAATTGACTTTTTCTTATAAAAAACTTGATTTACGCTTCAAAATTCGTTAGGTTAAAAAATTAGCTGCACCAGCGTACTATCATGTCATAGAAATATTTTTTAATGTTCTTAAAAATATTTCTTCGCAACAAATTCTTTTTCAATGTCCTTAGAAATTAATTTATTTATAACCCATCATAATGAAATTATTTTTAACCAATCATGACAGTCAGAAATTACGTCTTTCAGAGAATGTCTAAATTTGAAAATTAAGAGAAATAAGTATTTCACTGATTAAGGAATTTGCTTTAATATTAATAGTTTCAAACACTTGTGAAAGCTTTTTGAGATTTCACTCGAGACTCGCGAAATTGAAATTTCAAACTTTGGGTATTTTCAGAAATATCTTTCAATGTCACTAGAAACTATTTATTACCAGCCGTGGAAATATGAAAATTTCTTTCGAAAAATGTAATAATGTGAAAATTTGAAAAACTAGTACTTCGCTTATTAAGAAAGACAACTTTCAAAATGAAAGATTTGAGACGTTCGTCAAAATAAATTTGGTAATTATAATATTTTGACAAATATCTTTTATCGTTATCAGAAATTAACTATTTGTAACCCACGTTATTCTTATATGTCTCATAAGAGAATAGTTTCACTTGCTCCTTTTCCGAACTAATGAAAAACAAATTTGATCGTCAAAATCCCAGCAAAGAAGCGATCCTTCGCAATTCAATAGTCTGACAATCAGAGTATCTCAAGTCGATGTTCAAAATCGGACCACAGACGGTAACAATACCTTGTATCGAAGCTGAACATCCAGAAAGAATAAACCTAGTTCGATGCTGTACACGTCGAACACGGGTTCAGAATTTTTCTGACGATGACGTTGCACGAAATCAGTGGCCCCTTTGTCGTTCAATTTTTTCAAGTCACGAGCTCCTCGAACTCGATGAAGTCATCCTTTCCAAGTATTATATGAACCGTTTATTTTAAATGTGGAGCAAGTTCATTTTAGAAAAAAATGAAGGTAATGAGCAATAAATAAAACTTATGTGTACATTATTAAATAATACTATTAGTATGATAATATCATTGCGAAATATGGAAATTTGAAGATTGAAAGATTAGAAAATTTTGACATTTGAAAAATTGGATATCTAGTTCGGTTACTTGAAAGTTCTGTAATTTGGGAATTTTACTATTTTAGACATTTTTAAATTTGAGATGGTGGAATTTTAAAGTTTACAATTTTGGGAGTTTAATGTTGAAAGTTGAGTATAGGGAAATTGAGAAAGTTCAGGATTCAAAAATTAAAAAATTTGTAAATTCAAAAGATTAGGAATCTAGAGATTTGGTTATTGGACAGTTTTGAAATTTAGAAATTTTGCAATGTAAAATTTTCGAAATGTACAAATTTGAAATGATAAGAATTTGAATGTTTAGAATTTTGGGAATTTGGAAGTTTTGAAATTTGAGAATATGGAAAGATGATTCGAAAACTCGAAAGTTTCTACATTTAAAAATTAACAAATTGTAGAAGGTGAAGATATCTCTTAGAGATTTCATTATCTGAAAGTTTTGAAATTTAGAAATTTTACAATATGAAATTTGAAAAATTGTAATATTTGAGATGTTGAAAATTTTTTAATTTAGAAATTTTACAATATGAAATTTGAAAAATTGTAATATTTGAGATGTTGAAAATTTTTAAACTTGGAAATTTTACAATTTGAAATTTAAAGAATTTAAATATGAGTTGAAAAATTTCAAATTATCAAATTTTTAGATATGAAAATTTAGAATTTAAAAACCGTGGGAGTTGAAAATTAAAAACTTTCAGAAATATGAAAATTTGAAGATTTATAAATTTATAGATTTTGAAATTCGCAGTATTTAATTTTAATTTTAAACCAATTTGTAATTAATTTGTAATATACACAAAATGCAGAGTAATCGCAAAAGTTATCAACACAATGCCAAATCTTAACGATTAAATAAAACCCCTAAATTGTTAAAAAAAAAAAGACAAAAATGTTCTCATTTTTTCAGAGAACTCACAACATAGAATTACTTCAATTAAACACAGAAACGAAACATGAGCAAAAATGAAAACTGCGCTATTTTTCGATTGCTCAGCTCTGGCTCGATTCTCTCATATCGATTCGCAATCTCACGACTGACCAGGAAGTGTGACTCTGATCTCGCTCAGAAGATTTAATGGTCACACGGGAAAATGCTAGAATTAAAATCCTCCCTGGGTGGTGGATTCGTCCTGGTAACAGGATCGGCTGTTAATTTTACTTGGATCGCGGAGTTAATTGGGTTTTCGAGGGACGAGTCGGTGTTTCTCGTTACGCGATTTCAATGTGAAAAGCATGAAACGTTGACTTTTAACATTTAACAGGTAACGCTTTTTCGAGCTGCAACTTTTCTTTCAGCAAAAAGGACGTTAGAGAAAAACAGTTTAAGTAAAAAGGTGCTACACGAACGTGTATAAAATGTTTTATAAGCTTCTAAACATGGTGCTTATTTCGTTATTTAATATTCATTTACTATATTAATTTATCTTATATATGCATATTTATATATTAATAAAAATTACTGCATTATATTTCATTAATAAGATTTATTATTACTATTATTAATCCTTCTGATACCAGAAAGAAAATTAGAGAAAAACGATAGAAAAAGAAACATAGTTCAAAGGAAAACAATTTGAGTAAAAACTGCTGCACAAACGTGTTCAAAGTGTTTTATAAGTTTCTAATTATGATGTTTATTTGATGATTTATTATTGATTTGTTATATTATTTTACATTATTGAATTAGTACAAATTGCTGCATTATATACTATTACTATACTATTGCAAATTATTATTACTATTATTAATCCTTCTGATAGAAGAAAGAATATTAGAGAGAAACAATAGAGAAAGGAAAACAGTTTGAGCAAAAAGATGTTACACAAACGTGTACAAAAGATTGAATAAGTTTCTAATCGAGTTACTTATTTAGTTATTTATTATATTAATTTATTGTCCATTACTGTATATTAAATTTGTACAAATTACTCCATTATATTCCACTAGTTCGAATTATTGTTACTATTATTAATCCTACTGATTATCATAATAATATTCGTAAGTGTATCAGATATTTGATTTTGATTGATTTTATTAAATATTAATTATGGGAACAATAACTAACCATTTTACCAAATTCTGTTTTCAAATTATTTGCAATATTTGTGTTTATTTCTCATTTAATTAATTAATGTTCGTAATTGTGTTAATAATATTCATAATTGTAAAACATGTGTATTCATATGTGATTGGTGTAATTAAATGTGAAATTATTAGTTAATTAAACAGTTAAACGCCACTTATTTTTAATGTATTTTATTTTTAAGTAATTGATATGCTAATAATTTATACTAATTATCTTTCATTTAACCTTCTTATACACTGCAATTGTTTATATAATATTTTATTTGTTATTATTATATAGAAATATTGTGCTGAATTTTGAAAATATCTCGACGATTAACTTAAACGATTATCAGGTTCATTGAATTATGTTGCAAAATACATTATACTGGATATAAAGCGCACGACTGATTTGCTGTGCTATAAATTTTGAATAGCGTCGATTCTCTGGAGTATTGATACGAAGGTTAATAACTTTTTGGGATTTGAAAATTTTGTTACGTTTTCGTGGGGCTGATTTGGTATGCGATATTCGCAGTAAACATTAACGAAATGGTACTGGACCAGAGAAAAATGGGATGTAAATCGAGCGATTTTACCGGCGGAAATTAAAACGGAAACTCGAGCGTACATTCGGCACGATTCGTCCGGCAGCATTTTATTTTAATTCGAACTTTTGCCGCAGTCACGTTCAGAGCAGGATTTTAATGGGGCACTGCTTAAAACTCAGTTAACAATTCTACTATTGTTGCCGAATAGAAATAGACAAGTCGGAGGTGTAAATAAAAACACCTGTTAAATAGAATTTTTCAACGGTGATAGTCGAGTTTTTATTAATATTTTTAATGCAGAGCTGCTGCGTAAAATAAGAGTTATTATTGTGATATGTATTTGTTGAAGTTAAGTAAGATTGTTTAATAAATTTAAGTGGAATCTACTTGATATACATTCAACAATAAGTAGACTGCTTAAAGGCAATTGCAATTTTAAATATAATTACTGAATTTAATTGAGATTGTAAAATACAACGATTGAATCTAATTTATAACACCGAAATATAATTTCTACATCTGATTATAATTTAACAAAAATATAATTTTAAAATATAACTATGGAATTTTATTAAGATTGTAAAATACAACGATTGAATCTAATTTATAACACTGAAATATAATTTCTACATCTGATTATAATCTAACAAAAATATAATTTTAAAATATAATTATAGAATTTTGTTAAGATTGTAAAATAGAACGATTGAACAATAGAATGATTGAAAATTGAACGTACAACATTGAACCATAATTTAAAGTATAATTACTACAACTAATTATGAAATAGCGACAATTTATAATATTTAGATTTAATTCGATTACAATAATAAAACAAAACTGTAATTTCTGAGATCAATTGAAATTTTCAAATAAAGTATCAGAATCGAATCAGAATTGTTGAAAATTTTGAAATAGTTTCTGAATTTACATATTTACAAGTTTGAAATTTACAAATTTAAAGTGTAATTTTGAAATACAATTATAATTATTAAATCACACATGAATGTATTATATAATATAATTATAATAACTATACATATAATGACGATATAATATTATGTATATTAATATAATAATATTATAATAGCATTATAACAATAATTATAATTATAATTAGAAATATATTGTAATTATAGTAATACAATTTTTTCCAATCACAATGAGTAAAATAATGCTTCTGAATTTACTTATCACTTTAGATTATAAACAATATTTTTACTAAGCTTAAATACATCCTCATTATTAATTTTATAATATCAGTGGTAGCAAATAATCTTCTACACATTTTCATCGTAAGAGAAGTAACATACTTTCAATATTTTTTATTTGATTAATATTAACTTGTAAACTGTTTCCTGTATCAAGTTTCTTCAACGACAAATTCGTCATTCTCAATAAGCTCATTAAAATAACATTACTTTTACTTATGTCGTTCACTTATCGGATTCTCGTAATGTACAAAAAAATGTTCCTGCAAATGTCTACGCAATACTTATACTCATAAAAACTAAAAGAATGATCTTTAAAATTATTTGTAAAGAAAAATTATTGCCTGGTCACTGAATATTTATAACGAACAGTAATGAATTTTTCAGTAACTGCCTTCATCTTTTTACAATTCAATGAAACTTTCATCAACAGGAATTATTAATGAATATTCAAAAACGGATATTCATACACGTCACTCGAAAATGAAGTATTAACAATTTTTCGTAATTTAAGATTGTCATGCGAGTGCAAGAATTCAGAAGAGTTTTTCGCGAAATAATTTCGAAACAATTGCGCAGCATGAGAAATGCACGACGTGCGAAGAAGCTCAGGAAGGAACCTAGCCATAGTAACCGCCATTAACCGATGCGCTTTGTCCTTTAACAAAGGGAGACAACCGTGTTCCTCGTATCTTGTAGTCTTTTTGAGCGATCCTTTCCCTGCATTTCACAAAATTTCGACGCGATAATACGGAGGATAATTCCTTTGAAATACAAGTAAGTTGAGGAAGAAAGAAAATGTTTCGGGATAAAAGCCGAGGAAGAAGGGATTTCACGAACCCGAAGACAACTTTTCATCGAAACTTGAGGAATAGTTTCCCGAAGAACAAGACTGACGAAACTCAAACACGGGAAGATCAAATCTGAGAGAAAATATTCCAAATTAAGGCAACTGGGACGTGAAAAATGGCTGACCTATTAGAAAGTTTTCCTTAGGGATGTTCTAACGAGGAAAATCCCAAACCCAGAAATTTAAGAGGCTATGAAACTGCGCGAATGTGTAAGAATGCTCACCATTGCTATACAATTTTTCTACTGCGAGTTTTCAGTCTACTGCGATGAAAAACGACCATAAAATTTTTAGCCATTCTTCGCTTTTCTTTGAAACCGTTGAAGGTGCTGGAAAACTTTATAAAGATAAGTTGTTGGTCTCGCTGCATAATACTTTGTGGCGTTAAAATAAAAATTTAGGAAGGTAAATAATATTTTTGGATATAGTAGCGAGTTTCCTGAGTATTTCGTCCTTTTAGACTGATAATGGGAAGCTAAATTAATTTCATGTAAATTAGAATGTCTACATATTCATAGAATTTCATTTTTGAACTTCTTTTTCTGAAATTCTCTTCTGCACGTTTCTGTAGGAAAAGCTTGATAATATGCTTTACCGATGAAATAAACTGGATCATTAATAATGAAAATAAAACGATCGCAATTTTTTTTTAATTTAATTTCCTATACTTTGTATGTTCTTTCGTTTCATATTCATTATAAAAAATGTAACTAACAAAATTAAAAGAAATGGAGTTGCGCTACTTCAATTATAAATGACACATTTTGTGAAAGTGAAATGAAATATTCTATCTGAATATTTAAATTTAAATGTCGCTCTTAAATATTTTAAATAGTAACTCATGTTTCACTGAAAATATTAATGGCAAACTAATGAAAAACTTTAACTGTAAAATCTATGATGTTGCAATTTAAATTTTGGATGTAAAACTGTAATTAACATTTTTTTAAATGATACATATTTGATATAGATTTCAATTGTTAATTAAAAGTTTATTAATTAAATTTCAAACTGAAGTTGAATTAAAATTCAATTTTTAACGAATTAATTCAATATTTAGAATCTAATTATAATTTTATAGTCAAATTGATAGTGAAAAAAAAATTACAATAAATAGTTAAATTATAATTAAAAAATTTTATTATAATCCTCTGATAGCAATTGTGTGATATAAAGATGCAAACAAATAAACTTAAAATTTGTAGATAAAGTAGTTTTGAAAATTTAACAAAATAATTAAATGCTATTAAAAAATGTAAACAATAATAGTTGCAGTTATTGTAAAATAAAAATGTTTTAGACTAACAAAAATGTTAACTTAATTAAAATATTAAATTAAATTAATTATGAGATTTTTAACATATTAAATTTTACAAATTAAAGAATTAAATATTTCTGAAGAATTCTAAACTACATCATTATTGTTGTCATAGTAGCTGTAATTGTAAAGTGCAAATGTTATAAATTAATTATGAATGCTTAAACTTTCAATTATTAAAGTGAAATTTCATACAAACTTTTTATTAGAAAAAATAAGTTATAGACTAAAAAATATAAATCCTTTTCCAAATATTGACGTTACATTTCAAGATTATATTTTTGCAACGACTTATTATTTTTTTAAATCTGAAATAATTATAACTATGAAATAGCTGCAATAATTATAACAATGTAATATTAAAAAAATGCATGATCTATGTAAAAATAGAAAATGCATGAAAATTGCATTTTTTAACAAGTTAGCTTTCATAAATTCTTAACTAAAGAATAAAATTACTGAAACCATTACAAATTCTTAACCAAAGATTGAAATGACTTTTCGAAACGTAAACTAATGAGTATTATAATACTTATAATATCTATATCTTATTAATATCTATAAAATCCATAATACTGTTATTGATATAATATTTAAATTAATAATATTAATAATAATATTTATAATATATATTACAATTCTATTTAACATAATATAAATTGTACAATAAACAGTAAGTAATATTTAAATTATACTGGTACATATTAATACCTAAATTTCTAACTAATCTAACAGTTTTTTACTTCAAAAGTAAAATGAGTATTCGATATTAGAACCACCAGCTCTATATCTCGCAAAACCGTTCAAATTTGTTTTAACAAGCTCTTCCAACTGTATAGCTTCATTTACTAGAATTTTGAAATACCGTTCGAGTACCTTGTTCTAATTTGAGTGTTCCGCACGTTCGTTCGACAATATTGAATGGTTTACGAAGGTCATGTCATTTCCAAAATTTAACGAACGCGTGTATATAAATTTTACCACCCTTTCGAAATAGGTCCAATATTAAAGTATTTAATTTAAAAAAAAAAAGTAATAAAAGTAGTACTACTAAAGTATTAATTTTCGAGAAATGTGGTAATAAAAGTTAGGTTAGGTCGATAGGTATACGACGTAGAATCATAAAAGGAATGGAAACGTAAAGTTTAATCAAATTTATCTAGTAGAGGACAAACGAAATGGAGTTAGAACGAAAGCGCAATGTTCCGGTAGACGAAAATCGTTCAAAGGTTGAAAAGATTTCAAAGGGAGCAACGTGCCGTAGAATTTTTCAGAGAAAGTTTGCCCGTCGTTTGTCGTCATAACAATTTTTAATTTTCGACTATGAAAGCAATAACACGGTGTTTTGCGTGTTTACGAATATAAACGCACAAATCTGTGCTTTCGATTTTTTAGCGAGAAAGAAAAAATAGTAAAACAGCGCCGGTGAAAGAGGAAAAAATATTTCGTAGAACTGAAAAACACTCTTTAGAATGCTGTGTTTAAAGGGAGAAGCTTTTAAACCGATTCGAAGTTAAGCTCCAGCCTTTGAGACTTGATCCAGTACTGTACCCTTTAATTATTTTTAATTGAAAGCTTTTGATACGATACTGTCGAAGTTGAAATGTACAAAATGTACCTTTGAATGACATTAAGGAGTACTGAACTTTATTTTTTACGTTTATAATTACCTACAAATTTTATTATCGTTGTTTCCGTTATGACATTTGCTAGTTAAAGTGCAATTGTTGACTGGGGGAAAATTTTGGAAAATTTGCAAGAGAGTTTTGTAACGAGCGATAAATTTTTTATTGAAATTAAGAGGTCTAATAATGTAAATTAAATATTGTTGCGAATATTTTATTGTTAGATTCTTGTGATATATTACAATTAAAACATTTAGAATGTTTTAGTATTACAACATTTTGTATATTTAGTATATTTAAAAGCCTGCATTGTAATATTAGAAAATTTAGTATATTTAAAATATTTAAAACCCTGCATTGTAATATTAGAAAATGTAGGAAATTCGGAATGTTCAAAATGTTAGTGTTAGAGTTACTACAAAAGTTACAATATTTAGAATACACAAACTTGTGTATGCAATATTAGACTGTATAGAGTATTTATAATATTATATTGTAATATTTAGAATATTTAAAATATTTTAGTGTAATATTAAAGTTTTTGAAACCTCTCAAATATTGTAATACTAGAATATTTAAAATATTGAATTCATTGTAACATTAGAATATTGAGAATATTTAAAATGTTAGAATATGCAGAATATTTAGAATGTTTAAAGTATCATAATATTAAAATATTTGGAGTATTTCAAATATTGTAATATTTACACACTTGAAACGCTTAAAATATTTAACATTGTAATATTATAATTCTAGAATATTCCAAATATTTTATTGTAATATTTCAATATATAGAATATTTAGAGTATTTTAAATATTATACTGCAATATCGGAATTTTGTAAATATTTAGAATGGTTAGAATATTCTGATAATAAACTACATATGTAAACATTAACATTATTTCCAAAATAAAATTTATTATATTACATTACTCAACAATTGTTTTTTCCCAATTTTATAACTCCCCAAATATCTAAATCCTTTAAAGTAAAACTTTTTAGATTTTCATACGTTTATAATAACAAATCAAAATGTCCGTCAAGACACAAACATATCTAGGTATTTCAATATTTCTGGTCCAAGGTTTCGATTACTCTGAACCTATATGTAAATCAACAAAACATGATTATCGAAATTCAAAAGGATTGAATGGCTACCAATCCTTTGTTAAACGACAAGTCTGTTACGAGTTCATCTTGTCAAAGATCTCGACATGATTTGTAACTTGACAGATGACATATCTTCTTTATCAATCGGTGTCAGTGTATCAAAGTGAACAGACGCAAGAATTTAATTTCAAGACTGACGCGGTACATATTGATATCTGTTAGACCAGTGGTTCCCAAAATGGCCGTCGCCAGCACTCCGAAAAATGATATTCTAATTAATTCACATTAAAAATCTAAATTAATAGTTATTTAACATTGTACAGAAATAGTTCGAATACTCGTAATAAAAATCGTAAACAAAAATTTGTTTTTAACTTAATTTGAAGCTGTTAATCATGAAATATAAAGAAAATTTGTTGAAAAATTGCGTCATTAAAAACTTTTTGACATTTAAACATTTCAAGCACAAATACTTTAATATTTAATATTATATAAATATTTTAATATTATTTATCAATTACCGAAAATTGTTTTCGGTGCTGATAGCAATCACTGATTAGAGAAATTCTATTTAGAATTCAGCAATAAATGCGATCAACATATATCAAATCACTGAACAAGTTGTATTCAAATCATGTCGAACCACCCATTTATCGAAATCATGTATCTATTTGACGTATCTGAATTGCAAAAGCAATTATGCACTAATTACCAATTAGTACTATCTACCAGTTATTATACTCTATCAGTAAATATCGACAAGGTTTGAAATAAAATTTATTTTCAAATTTAACTCGATACGTATCGTCTAACAAAACTTTTATTTGGTCAATTTCTGCTATTTTTTTTTTATCGCTCTTTAATCAATATCGTTCGCATATTTCTCTCGTTTTTGTTTGCATTGCATCGGTTATCGAAAATCAACAGTAGAAAAATAGTCGCTATACATTTTTATTCATGTTATTGCAGTTGCAAAGGGAACACATTGTTCAACGAATCGTAAGAAACGATCATCGAGGAATACACAAAACATTAACTTAACGACTTCAAGTTTTCACGAGCGATCCTTAAATTTTCTTTGTACGCTCTGCGAAACACGGAAACGGTTTTACGTTGTTACATTCTCTTTATGGGTACATCAAACTGTTGCACACCAAATGGCGAATCTCGAAATATCAAAACTGTGATATAACTTGGTGATATGAAAGTCCTAAAAAGATAACACTGATACTATTTCAATTACGTTTAATGGTGACGGCCATTAAAACTAACACGTGAAAAATATACCGGCTTTACTGATCACCTAACCTAACCAACCAGTTTTTATCGGGTTCATTAATGATACATTTATGCATGTCGTTATTTGCATCAAATTTTATCCTTTAAATTAAAATGTCGTAAATATTATTTTGTGATACTTCATTATTATTAACTATTATTAAATTGTGACTGTGTCATTAAATTGTGACATTCGAAAAATACATATAAACGATATTTGTTATAATAACGAATTACCATTTTATAATAAGAATTTCTATAAAACATTTATGCTATTATATTTATCAAATTTTAAGTTTTAAATTGATATACTATAAGTGTTATTTTGTAATATTTTTATTTATATCAAGAAAAATTTATTTTTCGTTTTAAACACTTTAGGCTTCAAATTGATATGCCATAAATACCTTTTCATTTTGAAGTCATGATCGTTTCAACAAGAAATTAAGTAATTTACAATCTAAGTTTATTTTATCATATTATGAAAGTGTTGATCGTATGAAAATAATATAATCCTTAATTATTTTCATAATGATGAAAATATTATCCATGTCGTTATTTCTTGTAACTGGAAACCAGCCATTTTGTATGAGATTTAAGATTTCTGTAATCTTATTTATTATATTTTATTGTATACTTTTATATCACCAAATTTAACTTTCTACTTTCGGAACTGGCTATTTCATATAGCCACCTGTTGTCTGAAGATCTCGCTGTTATTTTGAAACGTGATGAAATATTCGTACAAATTTTCGAAATCCACAAGTAATAATAGTTCGTAAATCGTTTCCAAACGTAATGAAACCTTCTCAAACAAAAAAATATAATTGAAACATAACCGAATATTCACACAAATTTTCAACATCCCCAGATAATAATAGTTCATAAATTATCTCCACACGAAACAAAACGTCTCAAAATGAAATTAAACCTCTCCAATCGAAATGAATATAATTGAAATATAACCAAATATTTATACAAATTTTCAACATCCCCAGGTAATAATAGTTCATAAATTATCTCCACACGAAACAAAACGTCTCAAAATGAAATTAAACCTCTCCAATCGAAATGAATATAATTGAAATATAACCAAATATTTATACAAATTTTCAACATCCCCAGGTAATAATAGTTCATAAATTATCTCCACACGAAACAAAACGTCTACAAATGAAATTAAACCTCTCCAATCGAAATGAATATAATTGAAATATAACCAAATATTCGTACAAATTTTCAACATCCCCAGGTAATAATAGTTCATAAATTATCTCCACACGTAACAAAACGTTTACAAATGAAATTAAACCTCTCCAATCGAAATGAATATAATTGAAATATAACCAAATATTCATACAAATTTTCAAAATACTCAAGTGATAATAGTTCATAAATTATCTCGACACGTGACAAAACGTCTCCAAATGAAATTAAACCTCTCCAATCGAAATGAATATAATTGAAATATAACCAAATATTCATACAAATTTTCAAAATACTCAAGTGATAATAGTTCATAAATTATCTCGACACGTGACAAAACGTCTCCAAATGAATATAATTGAAATATAACCAAATATTCATAGAAATTTTCAAAATACTCAAGTGATAATAGTTCTTAACTGCTTAAAATCGACGTCTACAAATGAGAATACTCGACTAATTTTTCCATTATGACCCAAGATTAAAAGAGCAGAGAAGAAAAAGTTTTAACCCGTCGATTTCATCATCTGAACTGTCGTTGATGTAATCCCGGTAGTTCTCCAATCGTGCGCATCAGACTTTAACGTTAGCCAATGTCTTCTCTTGTACAAATTGCGAATCGTCTGTCCCATCGCACCTTTGACCTCGAACAGGACGGAACGAGAGGTCAGACAGGAAGAAAAGAAAAAGAATGGCGGAGAACTGCGGTTCCAGGAGACTTCCGTGGGGGAACCACTCTCTCGGACGAGATTCTTTCGTGGTTATTCTACAACGTCCTCTGTTCTTGAGGCTTTCATGACCTGGTTTCGCTCCTGTAGGAACTTATTATTAGCATAGGCTTCCGGGTATATAATGTGCTTAGCGAAATAAAAGAACCATTTTGTTTCTAGACGAATTTTAGAAACGACACAAGAGATATTTCTTGACATTCTTTTGCAATGTAGTATAATCTTAAATCCTCGATATTCACTTGATGATTTGATATGAATTGATTAAATATTAATATATGGAAACTTGTTAGCATATGTTTTCACATGTATAATATGCTTAACGAAATAGAAGAATTATTTTTGTTTCTTTACAATTTTAGAAGTGATAGGGCAATTTCTTGTTATTTCTTTGTAACGTATCGTAATTGTAATAAACTTTCACTATTTCTCTTATTGATTTAAAAATTTAATATTGATGAACGTTATGTTTCACTTTTAACTTCATTATTAGCAAATAAAAGAAAATTTTTTATATTCCTTTATAACGTAGTGCAATCGTAGCAAACCTTTATTATCTTTTGTATTTGTTTAAAAATTTAATTTTGATACATTCAATATTAACGTTACTGGAGTAATATTCACTTTTTATTTAATCCCGTCTGTAAAACGTATATTGCATTTTGAGTAAATAGGAATTCAATCGTACGTGTTTTTTCAATGTTTTATGACCATGCGATCTGATACTCCACTTTTTATTATGCAATAAATTGAACATCACTGTAAATATTTTGTTCACATGTTTTCTGGTTATTTTATAATATTTTACTGACATTTTATCGATATTTTATAATATTTTATCAATCTTTCATTATAACTTGTATATTATAAATTTTATAATATAATTTTAAAAACAATAAGTGTAAAGTAAAATAACAATAAGTAAAAAATAAGTAAAAATACAACAAAGTAAATAAAAATAAAAATAAGTAAAATAACAATAATTTGGCAATTTTAATTTTATACTATAATTTTTATACTACGAATGTTATAATATAAAAATAATATATAAATAGCAACAGTTTCATCATAGAAAATAAAAGTGAGAAAAACACATAAAATATGTACATGATTTGTAGAACTACTAATTGTGTAGGCAGAATGCAAGCGTAAAATTTTACAGAATGGATTAAATAAAAATAATTTCTTTCGTTGTCAACCTTTTGTGAATATTACTGAAAATTACATAGGTAACAAATAAAAACAACATTATTCTTTCAATTTCGTTCTCCTGTGTTGTTATCGAGTGAGTTATTACTTTTTCTTTTATTATTAATTTCTCATATTATTCTTTGCACCTTAGAACACAATATATTGTATCAGATTAGGTTAGGTTAACACAATAAATTAGGTAACACAATATATTGTTATATTACACTATATTATATGTATATATTGCACTTTTATTCTTTATTATAATAAAAATACTTTTAAACTTTTTTTTATTTCATTAAATTATATTCAATATATTGGCACAATTGTTATTTATTCTTCTACCTGCAATCCTATAAAGAAATTAATAAATTCTACTACTACTATTATTCTGACTATATATTTATTAATTCATATTTCATTCTGCTCGTTATATTACATTTATTACAAATGAGCACTGAAGCACAGAACATTTTTGTTTACATTTACTTTTTTTGTATCGAGGAATTTTGTTCCTGTTCATATTTGAAATGAAAGAGTAATGGAATTACAAAAAAAGGACCAACAGCAGACAGTGTTTCATTATTGACAAAAGCGTGCTTTTCGTGGAAATTTTATTGTAATCAATTTAAATATAAAATAAAAAACTATACAGAATTCCACACATATTTTGGCAGTTTTATTAAAAAATAGAACGAATAATAGGTGTTGTCATAAAGTTCCTATCGATAATAGTATCATATCTATTTTTAATTATTATTCATTATTATATGTGGAGTCATTAACAATTTATTATTAATGAACGATATGACATTAATATCTGTTGGCAAGTTTGGAAATTTCGGAATTTATGAATATGGGGATTTTGGAATTTAGGAAATTTGGAATTTAAGAGTTTAGAAATTTAGGAATTTAGAAATTTGGAATTTTAAGAATTTCATGAACCAGCAAAGGAGATTTAAGAGTTCCAGGAACTTGCAAATCAAACATTCGGGAAGTTTAGAAATCTTAGGAGCTAGAAAATTTGAGAATTTGAAGATTTAAGTCTTTTGATACGTAAGAATTTAGAAATTTGGATATTCGACGGTTTTTCAATTTGGTGATTTGAACTTTAATGAGAATTTTAAAATACGGAAACCTAGAAGATATGCTTTCAACAAAAATAGTATCCAAATTGAAATATCACTAATTTACAATTAATAAATAATTTATATCGTTTCTACCTTTGTATAAGTATATACTATATTTATTGAATTCTGTAATTATATTCAATAAATATAATACCTGTAAAAGAGGATCCTAATTGTATTCAATATGTTGAATCCAATTTCTCTATCCCTCTAAAACACCATTTCTACAAAACGAAACGATGAAATGAGCAGAAAAGGGAAAAAATGTTTGGCGCATTCCTCGATCGATGCAACATCACCAACAAACAGAAACGAACAAAAAAGAATGGGGTTTTCCACGCTTTTGACGGTTTTTATAAATCATACCTTTAAAACATTGTCGGAATTCTACTGCTCCAATATTGTGTGTTGTTTTATCAGCGGCAGATAGCCAGCATGAACGTGACGCGTTCAAAACTACACGTTCGCCTCAATTAATGCGGAAATAAAATTCCATTAAGGCAAGCGGCGTGGTTTAATCGAGATCCGCTTTAAAAACGGAATCGGATTAAAGCCGTCGAAATTCGTTATCCAACGTTCGTTATTTGACGCAGGATTCTTCAGCATTTACGCTGCTTGATGCTTCGAATTATACCGTCGAGCGTGAAACCTTTTCTAGACAGCGGTGGGTCACTTTTCATCTGAACTTACAGTGTGTAATTTCCACGATCTGGTGGAACAGGATTATCCTATCAAAGGAATACTAATTTTCGTTAAATTTGTCGGGTTTTCTACCAATAAACATGACATTCTTTTTAAAGCCATTAATTCACTTAAATTTTCTGAAAGATCTTCTGTACAGGGATTTTCAGTATATCTGTTTTGTTGCAAATATTTGTATAATTATTTAGTATGTATATATGATAATATAATTGGTGTCACAGATATGTGACACATTGCATAAATACACCAACCGCCCTCTATTATTACTTGTTTATTTATTGTTTGAATACTAATTCGTGGTGTATCAGCTATTGGAACTTTTAATCAATAAATAAGTATTAATTAATAAATCAATTTTCTATGGAATTAACGTCAGTGGAAAGTGCAGGCCAATCAAATAACCGAATGCTATTTTCAGCAAATCGTCTTAATGTACGTGCAAATTCATGAATCGATGCATTATTCTGCATGAAAATTAAATTTTCGTTGTGGTATTCAGTCCAATCATTTTCTGACGTATAAGTATAATTATCACTGTTCATTATTCCATAAGCCATAACCGAGACACCACCGATATTGCGTTTCAAAAAATATTTCACATCTTTTCGTATATCGTGCCAATACGAACTGAAACCATCTGGTTAATCTATATTGAATTTTTCCTTGTCACTAAAAATAACTTACAAAAGCAAACTGTAACTACAAAACATTGTTTTCTTATAAAATAAATATTTTTACTAATATTTCCCCAATTTGTACTCATGTTTGCTTTAGCGAATGAAAGTCTCGTTGAATTATCTTCGTTTTTCAGCGTGATGCCGATTTTATTTTCGTCTTAACAATGTGCGAGATGGTACAACGGTGCTACGGATAAAACTTTTTGCAACATTTAATTTGCAATCATCTCGCAGTTGAAGCAGTAACATTGCCGAGTTAGAAGCTAATCGTAGAATTTTACGTTTATCTCGTGGAAACACTTCTGGAGGATAATCTGAACGCTTCACCTCACCGCGGTTACGTCTTTTACTAACATAATCGGCTATAGCACTTTTTGAACGACCTATTTATTTCGCGATATAACCGTAACCTTTGCCTTCAATGCGGAACGCATCGATCATGGTTTTTTCTTTCTCTGAAGGTTCTTCTCCGCGAGGTATTTCACTTTCTAACCTTTATGAACGAATCCTATGATGTAAAGTGTAACAAATGAAGTTAATATATTGAAATTGTTTGTTCATGAAGCTCGATTGACGCCAACATAAAGGGAACATAAGGTTGGTATATTTATGAAACGCCTGAAAGTCAGACTTTATGTAAGCAAGCTTAATATTTGCTTTAATACCTCATTTTTGTACAATTTATTGTTTACATATAACGAGTTAGTATTTAAGGAATACTAACCATAATTACGTACCAGAAGCTCAGATCATTGAAAATTTGAGAGGTTATTTATACAACGCACTGTAGTGTCTGATCACATACATCAGTTTTCACTGTGGCAAACTATTATTTTCTTTTAATTCAAAGATGGGTAGGACTTTCGTAACACATTTGTTTCATAATTGAAGAAATGCAACCATAAATTACAGAAATACAGTATTTCACCAAAATCGAATGAAAATCATCTGCTCTTTCGTTGCACCTCTATTCATCAAATATCTGTCGGTAATAACGTAATATTTTTCAATATTGAAGAAATGTAACAGAAAGTTGCAGATAAAGTATCTCTCCAAATTCGAATGGAAATTATCTGCACTTTAGACGCTTCACCGCCCATAAAATGTTCGTCAATAATTATAGTCTTTCTCAAAACTGAAGAAATGCAAAGAAAGTTGCAGATAGAGTATCTTATAAAAATCTATGAAAATCATCTACACTTTCGATGTACCTCCATTCACCTCTTTTCCTACCATAAGCTCCGATCATTAAAAATTTGAGAATGCACTGTATAAAGTATTTGAAAGTGTTCCTATTATGTATAAAACAATAGCTTTTCAACAACGAATTTGGATATTTATTTTTCATATATAAATATTAACTACAAGGTACATCACTCAACTGGAACGGATCATACCCGAAAAAATAGGAAAACTCTGTTAACGAAAAAGTTTATCTATTTTTCTACAACTACATTTTTTTTATTAACACAACAGTGTACCTAAAAAATACAAATACGTTTTTTTACGGAGCTGCATGTGTTTTCCTACATCTATCGTATCCTAGGAATATTCTGTGTACGAAAGTATTAAAGTACAATGTTTCCAAACTCAATATTGCGTGTAATATGTTACATTTTTGATAAGTTGAACGTTTCGTGGAAGATATAAACTAGCACACAATGCGCGCATTGTAACCAATTACCTACGACAAACTTATTGTAACAGATGGTTTGGAACACCGTGGTTACCATGTTCTCCTAACCTCAATCTTCTAGATTTCTTTTTATGGGGTTACCTCAAAGATAAAGTGCGTTTGCGTCTATTTGTTTCTGTAAAAGACATGAAAGAATTGAACTACATTATTCGAACATAAGCAATCATCATATTAATTTTCTTATGAAAAATATAAAGAACTTCTGTATGAAAAGTGTAAAGAAGTTCTGTATGAAAAATATGAAAAAATTCCGTATGAAGGATGTAAAGAAATTTTGTGTAAAAGATATAAAGAAATTGTGTATGAAAAAAAAGAGATTTTGTATGAATGATATGAAGAAATCCTGTGTTCACATTGCGGAAACGCAACGTTTGAACATCTTTAACGAAATACACGACTTATACAATGTATGAGATATCACATGATAATATTGATTTTTCAAATATTGTACCTTAATACTTTTTTTGCACAGAGTGTTCAGAAAAGTTGATGTCAGAAAAAGAATGATAAAAGAAAGGAACAATTCCATTTAAAAAGAAAAGTGTATTCGTGTGTTTTGAGTGCATCATTGCAAGATGAAGAAAATAAAGTCACAGGAAAATAGATATTAGATTATTTATTTAAAAACTTGAATAGTTCATTATTTAAGTAAAATCAAAATTATGCTAGTAAAAGTTAATTATTCGACTGAAAAGTTGAAAGTTTCTTTTGTGTCACTTAATCAATTCAAGATGAAACCCGCCTCAATTTCAAACCCTGTATCTTTATAATTATTTATTTATTTACACAAGAGAAATGAATGTATAAAATCATTTTAAACATTTTCCTATCACTTTATAACACGACTATTTTGTACTATATATACGTCAATTCAAAAATAAAATAAATATTTATAATCGTTACAAAAATATGAATATAATCAACCAGGGATAAATTCTTTCATCTCATTCCAGGTTCAAAGTTTAATTAATTGAACTGTAATTGAGATTTGTGAGAAATATATAGATACTACTTTTAGGAAAGTTCGTTACATACAAATTAAAAATAATCCTGAATTTTATAGTCAATCTTGTTTAATTCTTTGATTTGTTATTTTACCTACAATCATTAAATTGGGTTTATAATAAAAAATGAGTTAACTGTTCAATACCCACTTGTATGATTATAAAGTGGCGAAATTTAATCACTGTTCTTTCAGTGCCAATTAATGGTCCATCACAGACAACTCACGTGTGAACAGTTATTGTAAACTTGCAATATTTTTACGATTGACGAACTGCGTACACAAGCCAGTATACACAGTGAAATATTTTTGTTGGTTGTCGTTGGTCGATTTTTATCACTTGCTTGTAAAGGATTGCTGTTTTTTAATTGACGACTCGTGGATGCTTTTTTTATTTCCTACGATGGACAAAATTGGTACGTGTTGTTTGACAATCAAGCGAGATAAACAAAATTTGTACCGTTTTCTCTGAATGAAACGCTACAATTGATTTGAAAAATTGCTATGCTGTAGGAATAACGTGCAGGCGACAAAATTTATTATAAAATTGATTGCGAAAAATAGCAATCTTATTTTTACAAATAAACTGAATATCACTTCTGTTTTTGTAATTGTTTTTAATTAACGAAAGGGAATATAGCAAAATTAGTGAAGGTTACTGAACCTAGTATTATTGTAAATATTATACATTTTTTAAGTTTTTAATTCTCAAATTTCAGAATTTCAAAACTTCAGAATTTCCGAATTTTAGAATTTATAAATTTACAAAACATATTTAACATTTTTAAATCCTAGGATATGCATTTTGTGGTTTCAAAGGTATTTCAAATTTGAAATTTGCGAATTAAAAAATATATAAGTCCACGAATTTTATAGTTCTCAGTTTGACAGGTTTCAAATTTACTAATTGCTAAGTTTAATATCTTTAATCTTCAATGTTTCAAATTTCCACACATAGGAGTGCAAAGAGTTAATAACTATAGAACGGAAATAAAAAATGCTGCAAATGCCATTCTATAAAAACTTGTAGTTTCTTTATGAAAACAGTGAAAGTACCCCTTATACAATTACCTAATCCAGAAATTATTAAAGATTCTATACTTGATATTTATAATTCGCATATAAATTACTATTCACTTCCTAATCTGATATCTTGAAACACTGAAATGTTTAGTAACCGAACTGCAAATATAAAGTGCTGTATATTGTTTAAAAACTTGTCTTTTGTTTATAGAAACAATATTTATATGCGATTCAATAAATTTAAAGCAAACTGTTTTCTTCTATATAATTATCAATCAAAATCGGAACCCTTCGCTTCCTAAATAATTACCAGGACAATTTCTCAGCGAGTTTACGAGCAACAAAACAAAACTGGCTGATCCTTCGCTATCGAGGGACAGGGAGATAAGGCGGACCACATTTTCTGCTTTCACGCGAGCAAATTCTACGGTTTCGTGGTCTCAGTTGGTCATGTTGACAAACGAAAGAGCCAAGCCGCTCTACCTAAGCCAGCACGTCGCTGATATCTCTGTTCCTTTGATGGCCAACCGCCGTCCAGAGATTCGATGTCTACGTGTACGTGTGCTCTTCAAGGTTTAACTGGGGTACCGTGACCCCCCGACCTTCTTGAACCAGTGACTCGATGAGTCTCTGCTGCGTACAACCGATTTGCTGAGCATATCGAGTTGCGAACACTTTTGCGAGTCACTCGATGAGAACGCGTCTCTTCGGACATCAAGAAAAACGTTGATAAATGACACAAAAATATGGTTTTCGGGATACAGTTACACACATTGTTATTCGGACACTGCAGTACTCCTGCATTTTTATTATTATATGCGGGAGGAAAAGATTTATACACAGTATATCTGAAAAGTAACGGAACTTTTTAAATTTAAGGAACACTATTAGTGACATCTATAAAAACAATATGCTATTTGAAAACAGTATTCCTCCCCTACAAAACAAACCAATCGTTATTGGAATCGAGCAATGAATTGTAAACTTATAGTGTTCAAAGCGACAGAACCTTTCGTCACCGTGTCACAAAATCACGATGGAGCAAAAAGCGAATATTAAATTCTGCTCGGTAAAGCTCGGTAAAACTTTTACAGTAACATTTGAATTAATGAAAAATGTTTATGGCGACGATTGTTTATCCCGTACACGTGTGTTCGAGTGGTATAAGCGATTCCAGGATGGTCGTGGTACTTTGGAAGACGACCCAAAGCCAGGTTTTGGATTTTTCTAAATTCTAAACGATTCTAAAGGTATTATACTTCGGGAATTCGTTCCACAGGGACAAAATGTTGATGGCGAATATTATCTGGGTGTTATGGAACGTTTGTGGAAAATAATTGTTCGTGTGAGGCCCGAATATCGAGCGCCGGGAAGTTGGTTTCTGTTACATGATAATGCACCAAGTCACAGAACTGTCGCAGTTCGTGAATTTTTGGCGAAAAAACAAGTCTGTGTGCTCCAACATCCTCCATATTCGCCTGACTTATCTCCATGCGATTACTTCCTTTTTCCAAAATTGAAATTAGTCATGAAAGGAACGTTTTATAACACCGTTACACAAGTCCAAGCAGCTGTGACAAGGGTGATTGAAGCGATTCCGCAAAACGACATAAAAAAATCTATGTTAACATTGCCTAAGCGTGCCCAGCGGTGTATTGATGCGAAGGGGATGTATTTTGAATAAAAAAAATTAATTTTGGCAAAATAACTAATACTTTTTTTTTTATTTAGAAAGTTCCGTTACTTTTCAGACGTACTGTGTACGTGTAAGAAATCAGGAAAAAGAACCAATAGGGTCTGATATTAATAAGATTGAACTAAACACTCTGTTTTTGGATGACACACGTAATCTTGTCTAAGCTAAATGCTTACAATACCTAATTGTTAGGTCTTAGAATACATATTGCAGCGAGAAAATTAGACCTCAGTCCAAGTTTCTAGCAATACAATAGTTTAACGGGTTTTTCGTTCCTTTAGACACATTTGTAGTTTAGAATCAATAGTTCTTTGCCCGTAGAAGAAATAGAACCCAAGGAGTCATTCTAGCGAGTTATTCCTTGATTTATTGTCAGTCACATCTGGTCAGAACTCTTAGCCTTAGCCGAATCTTTTGTTTGCATTTTCCATTCATGTCGAGATACTCCTTAGGTTTATTACTCTATTTATTAATATTTCCATTTTCACTCGAATTTAGCTAGCCAATAGAAAATAGTGAACTGTTTCCCTTCACCAATGTCCCAAAAATTGTAGGCCCATTCCGAGTCTTTGTAAAATGTAAAACATCTTCGAGGAGACACTCTCAAAACAACAGTCAAGATACATTTACTCACATACAGTCCACTTATTCACTTATTGGGAATCTACTGATTCCACGCGTTGTTTAATCGTCACTTAATATTGTACTTCTGACGCTGCGACCAATATACTAATCATCCTAGTAATAGCCACGAATTCCAAAAACAAGTCATACATTCCATCAACAAGGCTAAAGTCATACTACCCCACTAAAATAAAAATTATAGTCCTGAGGGCATGGCCCAGTCATAAAGAAATCCCTAATTCATCAAGTCAAGATTTGACGTCGTTGCATTGCACCCTTATTCGAAATTGTAATTAGTTAAGTTTCAGAGCGATCTAAGATTGCATTTAACCTCTTGACCTACAAGATTTTCGACAGTTGCGTCAGAACTGCCTAATTATTACAGTGTTAAGAACATTGAAATGCTAGGTATATTTTCGATTTACCGATCTTCAAATATACAAATAACGATTGGTATCGAACTCAAAACTCAGTCTTTATAGAAATACGATTTGTCACAAATACGGTTTGTCACATTTGAACTGTAACGCATGTCACAAGTCTGACTTGATGTTATAAATCAAAGGGTTAATACAAGTTTCGTTCTCGGAAACAGTCAATCTCTTCACCTGGATCCCAACACTGTTTATTTTGTGGCGTGTTTCCACGTCTACAATCAGGACAAGAATGTCCTCTCGGCAAAACGTTGGTCGTGAGGACACCAACGTCACTACGGCCCTTGACGACCATGCATTGCCCTTTTGGCCTCGAAAAACTTTCCCTTGGGACCAGGAAAGTGTTCTGGCAAACCGCACGTGGCCCGCTTTGGCCTTTTGCATTAAACTTCAATTTTTCTAACATTCAAGTGAATATTACAGCAAAAAGAAGTTGTTGATATATTTTTAAGGATAAACCTCCGAGAACGCCCCTACACTCGATCACCTTTACTTTGACATATGTGTAAGAAAACGGGGAACTCAAGCCAATGTGATCTGCTCGTGTGGCTCTTTTGTTGATGAACGATTGACGATTGGAGTAAAAAAGAAAGGGGTTGAAAATTACAATTTCTCTGAAGACAGCAAAAGAACAGTGTCATTAATCTATATAAAGTTTTTATTAATTAATACTAAAAACCCTTGTTAAATTGTGCTAACAATTCTTGTGCAAAGTTTTTCATTGAATATTTAGTTAAATCTTACATATGTTATCAAGATAATGATATATCCCCGAATAACAATTACAAGATGTGACTATTGTTCTCTAAAAAGTTATTGACAAAAAAGATCGTTATATATTTTCTGACGATTTATACATAATATATGTACATTGTAATTTTGACGGAAATCTGAACATTTCCATGAGCATAGTGTTTATATTAATTATTGGTCTTACGGACATATGGGCAGAGGAGAGACTCTGTATCCCCACCCCAGATAATATAATTTGACCTAATCATATTGTAATGTTAATGCTCTATCTTTTAGCTTTGAACTCAATAAAAAGTTTACTTTGTCGCACATTTTCACAATCACTCTTTTCAAATAGAAACTAATGTTTGTACGTGAATGTTAGATAGTATACTACATTATGAAATCTGGGATGACGTGTTTATATTATTCGCATGTTTACATGTCGATGTGCAACAAATACTAGTCAAATATTTCCGTGCTTTGTATCGATAGGTTCAGATTCATGGAATAATTACAGTACAGTTTTTAATCTTCCCTTGTTAATAACTTCTTAACAAACAATGGTCGGCGACATTATTTTGTAAATGTTACTCAGGGAGGTGACACGATAACATGTGTTATCATGACATTCATAATATATGTCAAGGTCAAGGTAATCGAGTGTGAGGGCTTTTCAGAAGTTCAGCCTATTTTTAATCTGCAATGAATGGTTAATCTTTCTGCAATATAAGTAATATAATATTTAAATTAACTACTCTTATGCAAAACAACAAGTGCATAAATAGTGCTGTGTCCGAATATTAACACTATTTCTACCACAATTTTGTATATATGTATTTCGACCAAAAGGTATCTTTTCACACCTTTTCGTTTGAATGCAAATAATTGCCAAAACTGTTGGGATTTCAAATTATCAATTAAATGGAGATAATTTGAGGAGTATATTTATTGATACATTGATGTGTTTTTATTAGAGATTATCAGGTTGTAAATTCTAGCCTAATACATTAATCTACAAAATATAAATATATAGCGGTGTACACTAAAATACAACATGGCGGGAAATAAGCGAATATCAAAGTTATGCAACTCCTGTATTTTCCGTTACAACTGAAATGGGGATTCTCTAATCTGATTATAATTGATACGATGCTGCAAAATGGTGTTAATATTTATACACAGTACGTCTGAAAAGTAACGGAACTTTCTAAATAAAAAAAAAGTATTAGTTATTTTGCCAAAATTAATTTTTTTTATTCAAAATACATACCTTCCGCATCAATACACCGCTGGGCACGCTCAGGCAATGTTAACATAGAATTTTTTATGTAGTTTTGCGGAATCGCTTCAATCACCCTTGTCACAGCTGCTTGGACTTGTATAACAGTGTTATAAAACGTTCCTTTCATGACTAATTTCAATTTTGGAAAAAGGAAGTAATCGCATGGAGATAAGTCGGGCGAATATGGAGGATGTTGGAGCACACAGACTTGTTTTTTCGCCAAAAATTCACGAACTGCGACAGTTCTGTGACTTGGTGCGTTATCATGTAACAGAAACCAACTTCCCGGCGCTCGATATTCGGGCCTCACACGAACAATTATTTTCCACAAACGTTCCATAACACCCAGATAATATTCGCCATTAACATTTTGTCCCTGTGGAACGAATTCCCGAAGTATAATACCTTTAGAATCGTTTAGAATTTAGAAAAACCCAAAACCTGGCATTGGGTCGTCTTCCAAAGTATCACGACCATCCTGGAATCGCTTATACCACTCGAACACTCGTGTACGGGATAAACAATCGTCGGCATAAACATTTTTCATTAACTCAAATGTTTCTGTAAAAGTTTTACCGAGCTTTACCGAGCAGAATTTAATATTCGCTCTTTGCTCCATCGTGATTTTGTGACACGGTGACGAAAGGTCCTGTCGCTTTAAACGCTATAAGTTTACAATTCGTTGCTCGATTCCAATAACGATTGGTTTGTTTTGTAGGGGAGGAATACTGTTTTCAAATAGCATATTGTTTTTATAGATGTCGCTAGTAGTGTTCCTTAAATTTAAAAAGTTCCGTTACTTTTCAGACATACTGTGTATGTAAAATGGTTTAAAATTAGACACTGTCATCCTTAAGGTGTCAAAAGACCCGTCATGATAGAAATAAGTATACCATATGCATATTTCTAGATCTAGGATGAGCTGAAAGAAAATGACATCGCTGGATTAATTTAACAACTGCTATATGAAAAGTCAAGAAATTAATTGTGGAGAAATAATTCAACTTAGAGAATAATTTTAAGTTAAAATTTGAAAGGTGTCGTTTGACACCTCTTGTTAGAAATGGTGTTAATGCGACTGACTGTAAAAGCGATCTAGTAATTTGCACTGGTGTTATCTGGAGTTTTTGGTCTTCATTCTGACAGCGAGGTAATTGGATAAGTCTTGTTGATGATGTCAGTTACCACAGCGTAGCTACGTTCTCATAATCTGAATTTTCAAACTTTTTCTTTTCTCAACCTTGCGTACCGACTGCTCTTAATCGTGAGTTTTTCTTCGGAAGTGAAATGTCATATGTCTGCTGGCGTTAGCGAAATTACAAACGTTTGCATCCCTCGCTTTTTATGTTTCTACAATGTTACGAAAGTGTCTTGTACAGTGTGTGCGATGATAAATCTCAGACAATTTACAAATCTACGGAATAATACTTGATGTAGATGTGATGCGAAGTATTAATTTTAGGTTACACATTTTACGCGTTTTACTGGTTCTACGTACTTTATTTTCTCTAATCTTAATGTATTATCAATGTAACAGTGTAATCATTCACACTTTAACTAATACAATTGCCATTAAAATTACTACCGAAATTGTTATCATTATTGTTGTCGTTATTACGTATTGTTGTAGTCATAATTATAAAATCATAACTATATAGGTAGCCCAATGACTTTGTTTTCAAAATGGTGGTACAACCGCAAAATGGGTAAATCAACATGGAAAAATAAGTAAAAAATATGGAATCAATTTTTTTTTCTTATATGGCTTTATTTTTAAGAAAATTTAATTTGAACATTTTTTAAAATATTTGTAAAAAAGTTTGTTCATTGCGTAGAAAATGATAAAAGCAATAAATTATTTCTTAATTCTACAGTAAATAAATATTATCAATCAATATACATAATTATTAATATTGTTAAAATAGGTTCATTACTTTATATTATTTTATTGTGTTTGTTACTTATGTGTATTCTTATGATGGTGTCTTCGGTCATTCTTGGTTTCTAGTAAACATTTGATACTATGTTACTATAGTCACTTTTAATACCATATAATCACCTTTAATAACCATTGATACTAAATGGTTATAGCCCTTGTAAAATAAAGATAAGTACTTAAGCGACGTTGACATGAATCACTGCTAGTATAATTTATTACAGAAAAACAGCTCCTTTACAATCCATAAAGCTAATACAAACGCTATATTGTATATTTCTAACTGTGAGTACTATAAATATAGAAAATTCAACAGTTGACGATTTAAAATTTTTATTAACCCATACTCACGCTGGGGTATAAAACGATCCAACGAATTTAGCTTTAATCTTAGTACTTTCATATCTTGAATATCTAAAGAAATACCTTTTTTGAAACACTGATATCTTTAATATTTTTTCTTCAAGAGTGTTCGATTAAAATTATAGCTCTTTATATAAAAATCGAAAAAAGTTTTGAATTTTTCTATGAAAACTCACATTTTTCAATTTTTTTCATATTCAACTGAAATTAGCTGTAAAATATGTTAAAACAACTTTCAAACATTATTTATAATTTTTTTTTAAATTAAAATAATAAGAAGCTTCTTTGTAAAAAACATTTTTACTTGTCTAAGGTCTTAAACGTCCCAGTGTGGCATGTGTGTTGATTAAGGGTTCATATAAACAAATCCAAAATTTACATACCTACATACGCAACTAAAAATCATTCTCAAATTGACGACATAAAATATTTAATAACACACTGCGTTTGTAACAGAACTTAATTGGAAAAATTATTCTCCAATTTTCTGACGCGTTGCGACGACGGGCAGTGCGCAATAAATCTCGTTCATTTATGATCTTTCATAATTCACGCCATTTCTAGCTTCCCTCTATTAACACGAACTACGTACGCGATCGCAGAAACTCAATAAAGTCTTCCCATTAAAAAAATGTTTCATGAATTAAAAATCAGACGAAATTAGCATTCCTATTGAAAAGGTCAGACGAATCGATAGGAAGGGTTAAACGATTGAAGTTCCGGTTTCGACGGAAACAGCGCATCCATTCAAACTCATAAGCTGAATCTGTATAAAAGTCAGAGTGGCAGGAGGTGGTTTTATATCCACGATAGAAGTGGAAACGCCATAGAATTGCTATCAAGTAAGCAGAAGAGACCACTTGTACTTTTTCAGACTCTCTCTCGTGTGCTCTGAAACAAGTTCACCTTTCCGAATTAGGGACATCTGGTGGAGAAACTGAGAAGCACCGGTGATGCTTGTTTCTCCCGCGAAAAAAAAGAGGACAGCAACAATTTTGACGATGCAAGATTTCATAAATCCCCAAAATTTCAATCTTCAAATTATCAAACTCCCAAATTTGTAAATTGTCAAATTGACAAGTTTCCAAAGTTAAAAATCCTCAATATTTGAATTTTCAAGTTTCTGAATTTCAAAGAAGCCCAAATTTACAAGTTTATAAATCCCGAAATTTTTTAATTTTCAAATTACTAAACCCCAAATTTAAAAATTTTAAAATATCTAAATTGTCAAATTGTCAAATTGATAAATTGGCAAATCTTCAAACTCCAAATTTAAAAATTCATGGAGTTTCTTTACAAGTTTATAAATCACGAAATTTTCCAGTCTTCAAATTACCAAACCCCAAATTTGTAAATTTTCAAATTTGTAAATTGTTAAATTGACAAGTTCCCAAAGTTACAAACTCTAAATATCTAAATCCTCAAGTTTCTAAATTTCAAAAAAGCCCAAATTTACAAGTCTATAAATCCCGAAATTTTTTAATTTTCAAATTACTAAACCCCAAATTTAAAAATTTTAAAATATCTAAATTGTCAAATTGTCAAATTGAAAAATTGACAAATCTTCAATCTCCAAATTTTCAAGTTTCTAAACTTCAAAATTCATGGAGTTTCTTTGCAAGTTTATAAATCACGAAATTTTTCAGTCTTCAAATTACCAAACTCCTAAATTTGCAAATTTTTAAATTTGTAAGTTGTCAAATTGACAAATTCCCAAAGTTACAAACCCTCAATATCTAAATTCTCCAGTTTCTAAATTTCAAAGAAACCCAAATTTACAAGTCCATAAATCCTGAAATTTTCAAATTACCAAACCCCAAATTTAAAAATTTAAAAATATCTAAATTATCAAATTGACAAATTTCAGACTCCAAATTTTCAAGTTTCTAAATATCAAAATCTATGAAGTTTCCTTTCAAGTTTATAAATCCTGAAATTTTTCAATCCTTAAATTATCAAACTTCTAAATTTTTTAATTTTCAGATTTCTAAGTTCCTAAATTATCATACCTCCAATTTTCGCAAGTACAAATTCGTGAATTCGTAAATTTTCAAATCTCCATTTTCCAAATTTCCAAATTCCTAAATTCTAAAATTGTCAAATCTCCAGTTTCTAAATTTACAACTTCCTAAATTTTCGATCAGCACGTGTTGTCAATACAATATTATCTACAAATATTGAAAACAGTAAAATATTAGCAATTCGATATTTGAATGTTGAACATCTCTGGTTTCCATTAAAATATCACAAAATTTTACTATATCAAAATTAACGACCATCTCATACGTTAACAAGGAAGACATAAGTGACTTTCTAATGATTTATTTAACAACTTTTTTTAATGATACGTCGTATTTGAATAATTGAGATCAATTATGTCACCCTATTATAAATACACGTATTACCACCAATGAATTCGTCGCTGATTCTAACGAAACTAATTAATTATATAGTCATTGGCAAACTTTAATCTTGTAATTGTTATTGAATAATACTAATTTATCATATTTTTCACGTTAACAATCGTAATATATTTCCGACCTTCCAAAATCGGACATTCGATATCTCAACTTAACCTAAAACTTAAGAATTTTCAAATCCGGCAAAATATCTCTTCCGATAACTTATTAATTGATGAGACTTTAATGATTTGCCGGAGAAAGATGAAGTTTTATTCTCAAAATCATCCAATTTCGATAACAACTGTACTGAAATGTTCTTAAAAGATTAATATAACGAATTAGGGATCTCTGGTGGAGAAACTGAGAAGCTTTGACGATCCTTGTCTCTCCCGCGCAAAAAAGGACAGCAACAATTTCGACGATGCAAAATTTTTAAGTGGAGAAAATTTTCAAGAAAAGAATTATTTAAAAAATGTACAATTTGACAGATATCGAAAATTTCAAGAAATTACGTATTTCATAACAGAATCTGATATAATTCACGAACTGATCCCTTTTTCAACGAATAAAAATATTATTACAATATTTTTTTAAATTGTCCTATGTAAAAATATGCAGTTCAGTCAGAAAAGAACTGTAAATTATTGTAACAATTAATACGATAAAAATGTTACTAATTAATTTGGTATAAATGTTAGATATGAATTGAAGGAGTTATGAAATTACGAATATTTTTTACCTGGAATAACAGTGTATAAGAAGAAGTACCTCACACATTTCCTATGTTTCTCCAGTTTCTAATTATTATTCAAGTTGTGGAATGGGTTACAAGGGTGCAGGGCAAAGGTCCAATGCTAATGAAGCTGTTATTTCTTCTTGAATGTCGGCAATGCGGTGTAGAAGGCATTTATTTGAGTTTCAGGAGTTTCGGTAGAAAAATAGTCGATAAATTAAACTACCGAACTGGGTTCTAGAAGTAAAACTACCACATTTCGTTTACAAAACAATTACTTTACTATGGGTTTTCATTTAAATTTACTGCAAC
The DNA here is from genome assembly GCA_036983795.1 of Megachile lagopoda. Lineage (NCBI taxonomy): Eukaryota > Metazoa > Arthropoda > Insecta > Hymenoptera > Megachilidae > Megachile > Megachile lagopoda. Next base: position 18,091,724 of record CM072787.1, read on the forward strand.
ACAGTTGTACGTTTACATGTTAAACGTTGACGTATAAAATACATTCGTTCTATAATAATACTACAACTGAAACAAGATTGAAGTGAAATTAAACATTGACTAAATTTTTGTTACATGATTTAAAAATTTTTTATATTGAAAATAAGTATTATTTGCTTACTACAAATATAAAAATAAATATATTTGATATATCAAATAATATATTTAATAATAAGAAAATTTAATAAATAATTTGACTAAATAAATAATAAACAAATTTAACTAATTTGAAAAAATGGAGAAACGAGTGATATGATATTGAAAAGAAGAAGAGGGGAAATGAAGAATGACGTTACATTCAAAATTTGTAAGTGTTCATGTAAAAAAAGGAAAGTGTTATTGAGGACAAATAATTTCGATAATTTTATTGGAGAAAGTGGTATAAATATGTACTATTTTTACTGTAAAAACATTGAAAATTCTTTAAGTTTGGAATTGTTCTAGCAAGGTGGTACATGATTCAAGAGTAACCATACAATATTTAAAAAATAAATATGGCAATAAACTCATTAGGACACGTACCTTGTCTTGGCCACATAAGTTAATATGATTATTTCATCTGATTAATTTCAGTAACATATGGTATAAGTTTGGTTCTAACTTTTTCAGATTATCAGATTATAACTCTGTTACCAGTCGTAATAGAGAAAAATATCAAAGAAGAAAGTTGAATGATTCAAAGAGTACTATATTCAGCGGACCAAATTTTTGAAAATGCAGCAGAACATTTGCATTCAACAACTGAATTATTTTTTTTTTATGGAAACGTAATCTTTTTACACAGTTGAATTTCTTTCGTTATTTTACGTAAAAATGTATCGGGGAATAATAATAAAAAAAATTATTATTTATCTAGGTATTTTAAGAAAATGTTATTTAAAAAGATGCCGAAACATTTCATGGCAACTAAACTTGGAATTGTTCTGGTAAGATGGCGCACTTGCATACAATTCAAGAGTGATCATATAATATTTAAAAAATAAGTATGAGAATAAACTTATTGGCACACGTACCTCTTGGTCACTCTCTCATCTGATCTAAATACCCTTGAACTTTCTATGTGGTTATTTAAAAAATGAGATTTATTCAAATCCTATAAAATCAAGGACTAAAAGAATAGATAAAGTAATATGCAATCATAGATCGCCCTAACTCAGTTATGAAAACAATTACAAAATGTCTAAAATGTCTACAGTGTAATACAGAAGCGTTTTAACATGTTTAACAAAGATATTGTCTTACAATACCTCGATAACAAATCATTCCTTCACTATTGTACCCCAATACTTTTTTACGTAGACTGGCGAGATGAATTCAACTGTGTAAAAAAATTATACATTTCGATTTAAAAAAACAATACAATCGTTGAATGCACATACATCACTGCGCTTCCAAAAAAAACTTGGTCCCACGAATATAGTACTCTTTGAACCATTCATCTTTCTGACATTTTTCTGTATCTGCACTGATAACAGAGTTATAATCTGATACAGTTGTGTGAACAACTCCTGTATAAACAACGGATAAATGAAAAATAAAAAATTATATGAAAATGTTTTTATCTTATTTAATACGGGATCGTTTGCGTTGTAGAAATTATTTTATCCCATGAGGAATTTCATCTCACAAGTAAATTTGAAACATGATACAATAAAGAGTTAGAAATGTTCATATGGATAAAATGAAATAAGAAATTGACCAATATCGATTTATATATGTAGATAATTAATGCAATACAAATTTTACTGAATGTTATTTGTTTTCATGAATACCTTGACCTTCGAAAATCATTTTATATGATTAAAAAATTTATGTACGAGATAGCATGTTTGTTTATTATATACCTCTTTCATCTTTTCAAAGATTTCGAAAAGAATTCCATTGAGTTTTACACATAATTAGCTAGTATTACACATTTATCGTTGCTCAATGTTTCTCATTTCCATTTTAGTGACACGCTGTCACTTACTCGCTAATTACTCTTTACCAACTAAAGCAATTAACACTTTGACAGCTATATCCGTTTTCTTTCGTTTGTAGGTAACTGAAAGTGATATATTGGTATTAAGAAAACCTGTTTTATATTTGGTCAGTGATTGGAAACCGTACGTTTATTATACTAAAATTATCGTTTCTAAATAGGAAAAAATAAATACTTATATGTTTTACTTATAGTATACTTTATATTATAATTATATACCTTCATCATTATTATGTATAATACCTTGCAGAATAATATAATAAAAAAGTTTAATAACTGTAACGAAGACTAAAATATATTTTAGGAAGATGGACATGAAAAACCACCCATCCGAGAAATGAAGAAACAGACTCCTATTATCTCTATGTCTAAGTTTGTATTACTTTATGATTTCCAATAATAAAATTAATTTTATGTTATATTTTAAATATTATATTTAGACATTTTTTCATTTCGGAAGTTGGAAATTTGAAAATTTAGGAATTTGAGGTTTAGGGATTTGGAAAATTATGGTTTTCAGAATTTAAGAATCTGGAGTTCAAAAAATTTGAGAATTTGGGAATTTGGTTATTTGAAAATTTTAGAATTTGGAAATTATGTAATTTGGTGATTCGGAAATTTGAACATTTAGAAATTTAGAAATTTAGAAATGTAGAAATTTAGAAATTTAGAAATTTAGAAATTTAGAAATTTAGAAATTTAGAAATTTAAAAATTTAGAAATCTACAGATCTTAAATTTGGGGCGTTTTAGGATGAATTTGGGAATTTGAGAATTTGAAAATTGTACAAGTTGGGAATTAGAATATTTGAGATTTTTGTGATTCGAAAATTTGAAAGTTCAGCAATTTGAGAATATGGCAATTTGCTAATTTGATTATTTGAAAATTATCAAATTTAGAATATGGAAATCTACAAATTTTTAAATGTAGGGATTTTTAAATTTCCAAATTTTAAAGTTTGAGAATTTGGAAACTTAAATATTTGAAATTTTATCGATTCGAAGATTGTAGAGTTCAGAAATTTGACAATTTGGAAATTTACTAATTTACTAATTTGGTGATTTGGAAATTTGAAGATTTGGATATTTAGGTATATGGAAATCTACAAATCTTAAAATTTTCTGATTTGGGAATGTAAAAATTATGTAATTTCGTAATTACAAAGTTTAAGAATTTAAATATTTAAGAATGTTGGAATTCGAAAATTTGGGAATTTTGAAATTTTCTCATTTAATTATTTAGAAAGTTGAGAATTTGAAAATTTGTGAGTTTGGTTATTGGGAATTTTTGAAATGTAAAAATCTACATATTTCGAAACTTGAAGAATTTTATAAGTAGACAGTTTGTTAATTTGAATATTTGAGAATTGGGTAATTTATAAATTTTGATAGTTGATAATACCGAAATTTGATACTTCGATTACTTGAAAATTAAAAAATTTGAGGATTAAGGAATTTGATTCCTTCAAAATTTCACAATTTTTGAATTTTCAAGCTTACTAATTTGTACTATAAATCAATGACGAGTGTTCTCTCCCCAAATATATGGTAACCTTAGTTAGCCGACCTTCATATACGACATGTAAGTCTTAAACATACATTCAACAAACGAAACTTCACAATTATATCTTTTACATTAATAATATTAATACATTTTCAATTTTGCCAAAACATACATCCCACTTTATCCCGCAACTTCCATATAAACACTTTTTCGTGTCATTCATAGTTCTTGAAATATCGCGCTGTCACACTTAGGCGTGGACACCCTGTATATTGTATATTACATTTCTTTTTCCACCTATTTACTTACACCGTGCCTTGTATCTCATTTGCTCAAAAAGATTATAAAACTGTAAAACATGTTAAATTTTCTTCTGTAAATTATATCACCCTCCATACAAAACGGTATGCCACAAATAAATGAAATAAAAGAAGTCACCGACGATCAAATACGACGTTACATGGCCCGGTATGAACGGGAATAGCAGCAAGTGTAAGTGTAAGCTACCATTTCCGAGGACAAGAAAATGTACGCGTGTTCACAGCATACGTCGCGTCCGTTCAAATGGAAAAGAAAGATGTCGTCTTGCTTCTCGAATGCAACGCGCGATGCTGCGGCAATAAATCAAAGCGAAATCCCGTTGCTTTCGATTCCGAAGCAAAGGGGTGCTTTTCAGGTCCACGGCTCTTGGGAGGTGTCGTGCTACGAAAAAGCTATTCGTCATCCATGCCCACCATACCTTTCTTCTCCCTTTTGCCTTTCTTTTCCGACCGAACACCTCCACGCCCAAATGTCTTCGAAACCACCCACCCATCTCGAGACCGTTTGCTCTTCTCCTCCGCTTCCGTCTTCTTCCGCTTCCTTTTTTATTTCTTTCACTCTTCGCATCGTACTGAGATCTCTCTTGATCCGTGAATCCGCTTGTCGGTTTATCTTGGCAAGGAAATAGAGAGACTCTGGTTTAATGGACCTCGAGGATTACCCGGGTTGAGAACCGTTGCTCGCATTGGTCAACGACAGGGAAAGATTATGTTATTACCGACGGATACTTTGTGGATGCCGGTGCTTCGAAAGTGCAGATGATTGTTTGTCGATTCTGCTGAGATATCTTTATCTCTGCAACTTTCGCTTGCATTTCTTCAGTTTTGAACAAGAATGTGTGTTACCGACGGGTATTTGGTAGATAGGGGTGCATCGAAAATGCACATCATTTTTACTCACTTTTGGTTAGGTACTTTATCTCTGCAACTTTCTGTTGCATTCCTTCAGTTCTAAGAAAAATTATATTATTACCGACGGATATTTTGTGAATGGAGGTACATCGAAAGTGCAGATAATTTTCATTGGTTTTTGTGAGATACTTTATCTCCAACTTTTTGTTAAATTTTTTCAATGTTGAAAAAGATTATTTTATTATCGACGGATATTTAGTAGATAGAGGTACGACGAAAATGTAGATAATTTTCATTCAATTTTAGTGAAGTACTTTATCTCTGCAACTTTCCCTGGAATTTCTTCAGTTTTGAGAAAAATTATGTTATTACCAACAGATACTTTATAAACAGAAGTACATCGAAAGTGCAGATGATTTTCATGGATTTTTATGAGATACTCTATCTGTAACTTTCTTTGCATTTCTTCAGTTTTGAGAAAGACTATAATTATTCACGAACACTTTATGGGCGGTGAAGCGTCTAAAGTGCAGATAATTTCCATTCGAATTTGGAGAGATACTTTATCTGCAACTTTGTGTTACATTTCTTCAATATTGAAAAATATTACGTTATGACCGACAGATATTTGATGAATAGAGGTGCAACGAAAGAGCAGATGATTTTCATTCGATTTTGGTGAAATACTCTATTTCTGTAATTTATGGTTGCATTTCTTCAATTATGAAACAAATGTGTTACGAAAGTCCTACCCATCTTTGAATTAAAAGAAAATAATGTTTGCCACAGTGAAAACTGATGTATGTGATCAGACACTACAGTGCGTTGTATAAATAACCTCTCAAATTTTCAATGATCTGAGCTTCTGGTACATAATTATGGTTAGTATTCCTTAAATACTAACTCGTTATATGTAAACAATAAATTGTACAAAAATGAGGTATTAAAGCAAATATTAAGCTTGCTTACGTAAAATCTGACTTTCAGGCGTTTCATAAATATACCAACCGTATGTTCCCCTTATGTTGGCGTCAATCGAGCTTCATGAACAAACAATTTCAATATATTACCTTCATTTGTTACATTTATCATCATAGGATTCGTTTATAAAGGTTAGAAAGTGAAATACCTCGTGGAGAAGAACCTTCAGAGAGAGAAAAAGCCATGATCGATGCGTTCTGCATTGAAGGCAAAGGTTACGGTTATATCGCGAAATAAATAGGTCGTTCAAGAAGTGGTATAGCCGATTATGTTAGTAACAGACGTAACCGTGGTGAGGTGAAGCGTTCAGATTATCCTCCAGAAGTGTTTCCACGAGATAAACGTAAAATTCTACGATTAGCTTCTAACTCGGCAATGTCACTGCTTTAACTGCGAGATGATTGCAAATTAAATGTTGCAAAAAGTATTATCCGTAGCACCGTTGTACCATCTCGCACATTGTTAAGACGAAAATAAAATCGGCATCACGCTGAAAAACGAAGATAATTCAACGAGACTTTCATTCGCTAAAGCAAACATGAGTACAGATTGAGGAAATATTAGTAAAAATATTTATTTTATAAGAAACGAATGTTTTGTAGTTACAGTTTGCTTTGGTAGGTTATTTTTAGTGACGAGAAAAAATTCAATATAGATTAACCAGATGGTTTCAGTTTGTATTGGCACGATATATGAAAAGATGTGAAATATTTTTTGAAACGCAATTTCGGTGGTGTCTCGGTTACGATATGAGCATATTTATGGATTCATGGAAAAAGCTCCCTAGCATTTATTTTCCATCGAATGAACAGTAATGATTATATCGATATACTAAAAAATTATTTAAAACCCTACTGAACAAAACACTGCGATAAAAATTTAATTTTCATGGAGAATAATACATGGATTCATAAATCACATATTTTACGGTGGTTTGCTGAAAATAACATTCGGTTATTAGATTGTCCTGCACCTTCTCCTGACGTTAATCCCGTGGAAAATTTACGAGAAATATTGGCACGAGCGATTTTTTCAAATAATCGCATATATCCAAATGTAGGTGAATTAAAACTTGCAATGTCGGTCTCATGAAACAATATGGAGGAACGTGTAGTAAACAATATAATTGGAGGTATGCTAAATTGAATTTCAGATATAATTCATGGCGGTAGGAACACGATAATTTATCAAGTTTCGTATTTTTTTTTATACAAAACAGAATAAAACAGTTTTTCTTAAACGGTTAAGAAAACTTAATTTTCTTAGTTTATCTATGAAACGTTTGAGAATTAGTTTTTATGGAAATCAGCAGAATATTTAGATTAACATACCACATTCATTTTATACAATTTATTCTTTACACACTATGAATTATTATTAAAATAATATTGGTCATAATTTTGAACAGAAAGATTAATAAAAATAAGGAGAGTTGGTATAATTATTAAGGACGAGGGTACTTAATTCTTTTATTTCACGTTTTAGTGTCATTGTTTCAACATTGAGAGTCCTCGAATGTTGCTTTTATTTGCTTTCAGTTTGCTTTTAGTTGATTTAACTGAATTTGCAGTGGTGGTCATCGTTGACCACCATGGCAATCAACGTGTTAATAAATATTTACTGAACAGTACACGGTGATTCCGAAATGGTAGTACAACAGGAAAGAGGGCGAATCATCAACAAGTGAAAAAAGAGAATAAAATTTTGTCTTAAGCGAAATTTTTTTAATCTCCAAATTTCAAAATCCACATTCCAAAAAATTAAACTTCAAATTCTCAAACTTCTAACTTACTAAATTTAAAAATTTCTTAATTTTCCAAATTTTCTGAATTTTCTTAAACTTCCAAATCTCCAGATTTACCAATTTTCAAATTTCCAAATCCCTAAGGTTTCCAATTTTCATATTCCCAAATCCCCAATTTCCTCAATGTTCAAATTTCCAAATCCCAATTTCTTCAATGTTCAAAATCCAAATTTCTAAATTCTAAATTTCACTCTTAAATTTCTAAATTTTCAAATTAGTAAATCACGAGGCCCATAAATTTCTAAATTCTCAGATGTCATAAATTAAAAAATTGCCTTCATTTTTTAAAATGGAACCGTATATGTTCTTATGTAGATTTTTTCTTTTGCACGAAAAATAATTATTGTTTATTCTTTTGTATGAAAAAGAATGCACCTATCCCTTTTATTGAAAAAGAATGTTAAACTCACATTTATAAAATAGTTGATAACGAATAAGATATTTTTAATTAGAAACTGAAATATTTTATGGAAAAAGTTTGAAATATCCCAGGAATATTTATTTTTAATTACGTTTGTTTCGCGTATACTCTCGTAAGCTCATATCACGAACGCTCCGCACAATGGTTAATGTTACGATTTCCATTCAAATCGCGTGAAATAGTAAACGTGAAATGCGGTGGAACTATGTTTGATCTGATGGGTTTTCAGAATTATAAATTGTGTACAGAGCAAGTGGAAATTTCATGTGTTAGAGTTTGTAATTAAGATTAGAGCAGTCTATAATCTCGTAAACTTGTAGCACGAATGCGTTCAGCTATAACCGAATAATAATAATTAATGGTACGATTTCGTTTAAACCATATGAAATGCCAACAGTATAATATGATAAAGGTTTATTTACTTTCATGCGCTTTCACACTTGTAAATAGTATGTGCTCTACATTAATAAAGATCAAAATTCTAAATGAAACATCCGAATGACACAAAGTGTACATTTGTTCAAAAAAATTGTTTAATGAATCCTGCCAAGAATTTATTGCAAGAAATTAGGCCTTGCAAAAGTGTATCTTTTGTATCTAATGACATTTTCAGTAAGTAAATAAAATTCATGTACAGGGTATCTGATCTAACTTCAACATTTTGCTTATTTTTTGTGATAAAAGAAAATGTCAGAGGAAAATATTATTTTGTTTAAACGGGCAAATATTATGGTGGTTAAGAATTTTTTGTCAAGGTCATTTCTTCCGAGATTTCAAAGTCATTCAAGTTTTTTTTAAGTGGAACAATATATTTTCATCAGAAACTATGACCTTATCGTGATCTTGAAGTACAAAAAATATTTAAAAACTAGATAACTAATGAACAAAGTGAAGTAAATGATAGAAAGATTAACGGATGATTGAAACAAAGATATATCGTATAAAATATATTATAGTAGGAGAGAGTGGAAACGAAAGTAACATTTTTTAAATTGGACCTATTTGCCAATTACTCCTTAACGGTATAGAAATCAGAATGATGCCATAAGAGAGGATGTTCATCAATATATTTCATTCAAATTTAGCTTCTGATAAGTAGACAAATAACTACAACATTTTTCCGCAATTACTGTCATTGTTACTTTCGTCCTGACCAATTAGGGCATCTACACTTCCAAATTTTCTTATTTTTATATTTTATAACTTCTTAAATTCTAAAATTTTGAAATTCATAGATTCCTAGATTTCCACCTAGTTCTCACATTTGAAAATCTTCAGTCGACTTTCTTTAGTTAACATTCAAAATTAATTAATTAATCAAAATTGTAATTCTCAAAATTGTAAATTTCTGAATTAACAATCACCACTATTTTCAAATCACCTAGTTCCCAAATTTCTGAATTATCAATCACCTACTTCTCAAAATTCCAAATTATCAGCCGACTTTGTTTAATCAGTAAAAATAGTTTAATAAAAAAGTATAACATAATTATTTTATTGATATGTAACACATGTTTCATATTATGTTACATTTCTTCTCTAGATCGCTAATTTAAACTATAATTTATATTCTCACTTGTTAAAATTATGAAACATATGTAATTTCCTTCCTCCACATTATATTTCTTTGTACGACTTAAATTTACAAAGATTGTAATTTACATTGAGATTTAAATCGTAAACCGCAAGTAAATAAATAACATTCGATAAATATATGTAGACTTTTGTGACTGACTGTAAATGAAGAATTATGATTCGCAGGAAGAAAACATGACATGGAATCAGAAGTGGATATAACCTCGAAATGGAACGCCTTAAAGCACCGAAGCACGTCGTGGAAAAGTGAGTATAAAAAATTATGCTTCCTTCTGAACGATATCATCACGAGTCAAGTGGACCGTTTGCCGTATTATTACGTCGACGTCTGGCAGGATACTCGGATCGGGATACATGCCGTGACATTATAACAAAGTACAGCAACAGCATGAATACTGTAATGCCAAACAATTCTTCCGACAGTCTATGGATCGAGTTTATACAATATTAAAACTGATATTCAATTCAGAGAAATCAATTTGATTTTGTACGATTTTATATGCATCAATGCGTTGAGAAAAATATTCGTAATAAATAAAAACAATTTATTTTATTTTTAATTAGTAAATAATTTTTGTGTAAAAAAGTAAAATACATAAATAAGAATACGTTCCAATCTTCGAACATGATAAGTTACTAATTCTGAAAGTAAATGAAATAATAAATTATAAGAATGTCGAGATTGTTATAATTAAACGCGTTAATAATTAATAATTTGACGAGTGAATAGTTTAACACACTAAAAAGGTTTACAAATTAAATATTCATAATTTTGTTGAAAGAGATATAAAGAAAAAGTTAATAAGTTGGATAAAAAAATGGTTTTTAAGATTGACATTTAATCACTATGAATCAGAGATATAATATACATAACATATTTTATACTAGTTTGTAATAAGTATTAGTACCCTTATTTTGTTATTCTGACTTTTATTTATTTATTAAGATAATTCTTATATTAAAGAATAATAAATAATTTTCTGAATAATATTAATATATTGTTGTGTAATTTTGACTAGAGCAATTATAGGTTTGACAATGACCGAAAGTTTAAAAAATGATGTTTATTACAAAAATGTAGGAATATAAAAATGATAGATTTTTGGTCCTTCTAAAATTTAAAAATTTAGAAACGTAGAGGTCTCAAATTCCAAAAGGAAAATAAAAATTTTCAAACTTTTTGACATAGAAATTTGGAAATTTAGAAACACCAAAGTTAAGAAAAGTGGTTAACGTAAAAATTCTTGAAAACGTTAATTTAGAAAATTAAAAATGTAAAATTTTGGAATTAAATGCTTTAGAAATTCAGATACAGGAATTTCGAACGCTTAAATTAAAAAATTGAGGAACTTTAAAATATAGAAATATGTAGTTCTCAAATGTACAAAATTTGGAGATTTAACGATAGAAATGTGATGATTAAAAATTGCTTCGATATCCAATAATATAATATACAAATTTGGTAATTTACCAATTTTAAATAAACAACATTAGAAATTTTCATGCAAGGAAATTTTAAATTACCAATTTAGAAAATTGGAATTTTAAAAATTAAACCGATTAGAAAAATTGAAAAATTGAAAAATTGAAGAATCGAAGAATCAAACAATTGAAAAATTGAAAAATTGAAAAATTGAAAAATTGAAGAATTGAAAAATTGAAAAATTGAAAAATTGAAAAATTGAAAAATTGAAGAATTGAAGAATTGAAGAATTGAAGAATTGAAGAATTGAAGAATTGAAAAATTGAAAAATTGAAAAATTGAAAAATTGAAAAATTGGAAAACTGGAAAATTGTTTACCTATCAGTTACTTATCATTTTTATATAACAATACAAATTTTATTTTAGATTAATTAAAAACAAAGATCAATTTTCGTTACTTATTCATCGCTATAGATGTATGCATTTAAAAATGTTTTAAATCGGAAGAATTCCATTGGGGAAAAGAATAGTCTGAAAAAAATGGAACTGACAAGGTAATGGAGATACTCAATCACGATACAGACTTCAGATTACTACATTTACGAATCAATTTTTGTGTCAGCTAATATTTACGGTTTTTCCATCATCATAAATATGTCTGAGGATTTCGAAAAGCAAAAAAGTCACGTTACAAAAAAATAACATCAAGCGAAATTAATTAACAAGTTCAAATATGAAGTTACTGCAGATGTATGCCATATTTTTAAATTCAGAAGTTACATTTTTCTCCACTGTGCTAAATTAATATGCAAGAAACACCGGAAAGTGAATGTAACTAAAAATACTTATAAATGTACGTAAATATAAAATATACATATTTAAACATACACACTTGTACCATACATACATTTACTAAATACATATAAGTCAAATATAAATATTCATCAAGTAATTAATTACGAAAACAAAATATTAATAATTCATTTATCGCAAAAATTTAATTTCTTTCCTAATAATATTTTCCTAACACAGCAAAAAAATCATTTTCCAGAAAATGAAAAGTCTCCGCACAGTGGAAGCTATTAAATTAAATTGACAAATTTATGAATAAAGATGCCAAAACAAAATTTCTTCCACAAGAACTTTGTATTAAATCTAAATAAACCCGAAAGACTAACCGTTCTCCGGTTCATTTCAAGATGAAAATAAAAGCAGGAGTTTATGGGGACATATTTAGCCAGCCTTCGAGCAAGAAGCGTGTAAATTAAAGTGCTCCACCTCGCTTACCGTAAGGGACGCATTTCGGAATGGGATGATTCCAACCGTTGGCTGTGCAAGTCAGTATTTTATGACCCTTCAATCTACGGCCCGGTTCGCATGAGTACACGGTCTGCAGAGTGCCATCTTTAAGAACTCGTTCCCTCACGGTGCCCCATTGAGGTGCTTGTACCAGCGGACAGTTGCCGAAGACTCCTGCAAATTAAACGAAATAAGCTGCGGTAGCATGAAATCGTAAAAGAATTACAGTATCATGTACGTGTTCAAAATTTATAACATAACATAACACTGACATTTGTAATACTTTGTAACTACAGAAAGGCTAACCAGTCTACCCGCTTCATAGGGTTAAAAATAAATATCACTTGCAAGGTTTAATAAGAGAATAAGATATTCATAAAATTTTTGAAGAAGAGATAATATGAATAATTAGATTTACTTTTTGTGTTGATTGGAATATTTAGAAGACTGTTGTCTAAATTAGAATATTAAAAGTGATGAAATTTCACAGTTAATTAATTTGCAACTTGAAATCTGTCTCGTTGAATAACTTGTCACTGTCGTAGAGCTCTTTGATAAACTATATTCTTCATGCGTTTGTCATAACAGAGAATGTACTACCCGTCCGGTGAACCAACTCTAGACAGTGCGACATAAAGTTGTCCATGTGAAAATATATCTGACCTGACACATAACCTGCCCAGATGAAAGTTTGACTCTGAGACTTATTTATCATCATTGCAAACGATACCTGCAGAGGAAACTACAGTCCCTGGTCAACGAATTTGAACTACTATAAATTTTCAGCATTGTTTCCGTAAAATTAAAAAGCCCGTTTGAATTGTAATGATATAATTTATTAGCTACTAACATAACTACTACTGTACATAACATTATTAACACATGTTAATATCTTGTATTTCCTTTGCTTTGGTCACAGCTTGCGACATGCTCTGTATACATTGATCATATGCTTTATATCTTCATTATTTTTCCAAATATCTGTAATTCTTTTCGACTCAGATAATGTGGTTGGAGAGTTGTAAACTAGACTTCTGAGTAGGCAGACATTTTCTATGGCATTCAAATTTCACAGCACGCGCTATGAATACTCGAGCCTAACGTAAACGCTCGCACGGCCCTTAATCGCTCAGCACCCACACAATTTATTATCACGATAGTAACAAAGTGCTATGTATATATCGTTATCAACGTATTTAGTAATTATTTTGCATGACCTAAGACAATTTTCCATATATGACATAATGTTATAGCCATAAATGTGAAATTTTCGTACGTGGTCCTAATTCGATGGCCAGGGACTGCATACAGAGTGAATAACATATAAAAGCAGACATCACGTACTTCTACATGAAAGAATAAGAAAAAATGTGCAATAGAATTTACTGATTTTCAAATATTTACAGATACAGATTTATATGTATGTGTACATAAAGATTCCCTCAAGAAAATGATAATTTTACGAAAGGAGATCTTATCGTTGACACTGTAAGTCTTACTTGTGGGCTTTAATTAAGCACTTTGACTACTGAGTTATTTGTATGTGAATGACGTTTATACTTTAATAGTTGCTTTTTATCGAGGTAAAGAATTAACTATATTTTGTCCTTTGTTTATTCATATTTAATTTTTATTTGTGTGCATTGTATGCAGGTGGGTTTAGTGTTGAACTTTTATAATCTGTCACCTATATTATCAAGAATTTGTTCACTTATCTAATTGCAACTACTTATGTTAACTGCATGGAACACTGAATAATAAATATAACAAAATACTGTGGAAATATGTAATAAGATTTGTTAAAAATAAAAATACTATGTAATCAAATTTTCAATATTTGTGCTAACATGTGTATTTCAATATTTGTGTTAGTATGTGTTAATATATTTTATTTACCGAGAATATTATTTAACTGCTGGTACAATCGAATAAGGACTTATTCAACATGACAAGATAAATTGAAAATATAAAACAGAAATTTTTTATTTGAAATTTCAGTGGATTTCGGGATAAATCGTTTGTTCATATTCATTTATTTATTTACTACACGAGTAAATCTTTTAATAAATACAAGAAATGAACGATATAATATATAAAGAACGGAATTTCTAAAGTTATCTAAATTACTGTCAATAAAGTTGAGAAAAAGTATTCTAAAATTCCAAAGTACAAATATTATTTTCTAATCGAATCTCTAGAAAATGAAAAATAATTTTAATCTTCAATTGTGATCTCTCCACATTATTAATAAGAATTTAATTTCATAATTATTAGATGGATTTTAATTATCATTCGAATTGAAACTGTTGTGGAATACCATAGTTCTTATTATTTACTGTCATTATTTTACACGTTCCTCTTTATAACTATGTTGACGACATGCTTTTTAGTATTAGCATATCTTAAACTATCTTTCTCATTACCAATAACAATAAACTAATATTATACGCATTCGAATCATTTTATTTAATAATTATATTTAGTCAGTTAAATTAATATGCTATTTATGAGGTTTTGTAACTACGGTTTACTATTTTAATAACATAATAATATGACATGTATAAGGTTTTCTAACTTTTGTATATGACATTTTTATTTGTATAAACATTTAGAATTGCAGTGAAACATGTTGGTATATTTATATAATCTTAAATTTTAATTACCGAATAGAAGTTACGACTAAAAGTTAAAATCAGTTTTCGTTTGTACAAGATTCAATTAAACAGTAAATTTTAATCTTTCATTAATCGTGATTAAATAAAAAAATAAATATTAGACTCACATTAGTCGTAATTAAATTGAAAATTGAATTTTTAGTTGTTAATTAGAAGACGTTTCAAGAACTGATTAAAAGTTACTCGTTACATGAAGGATCCCATAATTAAAGGTAACACCGACAAGTTTGAATTAAAAATTATCCTTTCATTTTCTGTTCAAAAGCGTATAATTAACAATTATAATTTACATATGAATTAAAGGAAATTTCATCAAGATTTAAAGGTAGGGTGTGAATTAGCGATTAATTAAACTGATAACTTAATTGAACGTTTAAATCCTTCAGTACTGTGTGCTTCGCTGGGTTGTGTACACTCAAGTGCAACGCAAGCTTCCGTTGAATACAAACGTATACAATAAACATAATCATTTATAAATTTCCAAATTGGATATTTCAAAATTTTCAAAACTCCAAATTCCCAAATTTTTAATTCTGCAGATTCTCAAATTTCTAGATCTATATTTCCAAATATTCTAGTTTTCAAAATTCCAAACTTCTAAATTCTTACATTTCTAAATATACAAATTCCTAAATTTCTAATTCTCCAAATTCTCAAATTTCTGAATAATCTTTATACTTTCAAATTTTTTCGGTCTCAAATTCTTAGATTTCTAAATGTCTAAATTCCCAAACTTTTAATTCTGCAGATTCTCAAACTTCTAGACCTGTATTTCCAAATATTCTAGTTTCTCAATTTCCAAACTTCCAAATTCTTACATTTTTAGGAATACAAATTCCCAAATTCCTAATTCTCCAAATTCTCAAATTTCTGAATAATCTCTATATTTTCAAATTTTTCAGGTTTCAAATTCTTAGATTTCTAAATGTCCATATTCCCAAATTTTTTCCATTGCAAATCTCAACGTTTTCAAACTCCTAGATTTCTGAATATCCAAATTATGTTTTCAACTCCAAATCTCAAAGTCCTCAAACCTTAAAGTCGTGAAACCTCTAAAATTCTAACTATCCGATTTCACAAATTTTTCTAACACCAAATCTCAAAGACCTCTAATCTTTTAAATTCTAAATATCTGAATTTTTTAATTTTCCCAAAACCAAATTTCAAATTCCTCAAATCCCTAAATTTCTAAACATCTGAATTTCTACATTTTCCCAAGACCAAATTTCAAATTCCACAAATCCCTAAAATTCTAACTATCCGATTTCTCAAATTTTTCTAACACCAAATCTCAAAGACCTCAAACTTCTAAAATTCTAAATATCTGAATTTCTACATTTTCCCAAGACCAAATTTCAAATTCCACAAATCCCTAAAATTCTAAGTATCCAAATTTCCAAATTTTCCCAACACAAAATCTCGAAATCCTCAAATCCCAAGAATTCTAAATTGCAGAAATCCCTAAAAGTCAACGAAGGACAGCTATTTCGCGCATTAAAGACCATAATATTTTTCCTAGGGAGATGTTTGCTCGAGACTGTACAATCCTATCCTACTGGAATTAGTGGAATTGCATCTGTACACAGAGCACAACAAATTCATCAATGCATTCAGCAACGCGATAGCCCTATTCAGCTCGATATCGCGTCTACATCAGACTGAGGTTCATAGTTTCAGTCAAAAGGCCGGTGTATCGTTCACAGAAGGTCTGTCGTTTAATTAATACCCGAACGTTTACGCTGCTTGATTAATATGAAGGCGGTATGGATGTGCAAGTCAATTCTCTATTCGTGTGGCTCCATGTTTCTCAAAGGGAGAAACCTGACCAAACAAAGCTGCGCTAATTAAATTGATCGAACAAGCTATCGGTAAAAACGAATAAAACGAGTAAAAGCAGAACGAAATGTTCATCATGGTGTAATTTCGCTCATTCTTCTCATTCTTTCGAAGTTAATTATCGAAAGCGATTGATCTGAAGCTATAATTGAATAGTGCATCCTATTGTCATCGAAATGCTAATGAAAATTATACTATTGTTTTTCGTTTGGACTACGAACTGAAAACAATCAAATAATTGTAATAATTGTAATAATTGTAATAATTGTAATAATTGTAATAATTGTAATAATTGTAATAATTGTGATAATTGTAATAATTGTAATAATTGTAATAATTGTAATAATTGTAATAATTGTACTAATTGTAATAACTGTAATAGTTAAAATGAATCAAGATAGAACTAATGCCTATGTAAATATGAAAAACATTAAATGAAGAAAAGTTGCACAATTAAACGCGTTATAAAAAGTTTTATGTACTGTACAATACTACAAGCTTTTTTAATCTGTAAATCTCAATATCATAAACGTTTTTATTTTTCAAGTTCCCGATTTTACAACTCTGAAATCTTCAAACCTTAACAATTTCCAAATTATAAAGTTCTCAAATTCGAAATTGCAGTATCATCAAACTTTAAACATCTCCAAATACTAAAAGTCCTAAATTTAGCTTCCAAATTTCAGTGTCACAAAATGGAAGAATAGCTGAATAATAAAATAGTAAAAAAAATAAACTAGTAAAATGATAGCAAAATTGTAAAATGATAGAACAATAAAATTGTAACATATTAATACAGTATAACAACAGAATAATGGAATTACTAGACAGTAAGGTGATAAGACAGTGGAATAATAAATTGGTAAAATAATAAAATAATAGTGTAATAAATTAATAAATTGTTAAAACAATCAAATAGTAATTGAATAATGTAGTAAGATGATAAAAACACAACACAATAAAACAGTGAAAAGATAAAAATGGTAAATTATAGTATATTAGTAAAATGATAAAATAATAAAATAAAATATAAACTATTGTAAATAACAACTAACCCCTAATGTATGATTACCATACATATTTTTTGTGCACGTAAGATCGTTCAAAAATTTACTAAGAAACGAATTAAAGGAATGAGAGTATGATGCAGTTCTTCCACTCTGATTTTCAATTTTAATTATAATACTCTTATTTTGTTACGTTAGTAATTAATACAAACATATTTTATCTCGACCTTCCGTAAATAAAAGAAACATAAAATTCAATGACGTAGAGTAACATTTATTTACAAAATTCTCAAAAACTACTTTACATTTTCAACCTCTTAGGAACGACGCGCCACTACAGTGGCTTTCACGAATGTCATCGTAGATTACATAGCGCCACTATAGTGGCTCACTCTACTAGCTCACTCATTCACCATTTCAATTGAACGATCGTTTTCATGTTTTGATTCGCACTTTTTGCCTTCACCACGTTTTATAAGAGTATTAACAAATCACACAAAAGTACATTAAGGTAAGAGCACCAGTAGTTGACACTGTATCAGTACTTGATACTTTTTCAAAAAAAGTAAATAAATAAGGAAACGACAAGTTGGAATACATCAAACCTTATTAATCTGTATACTGTCGCACTTCAGCTGCTTAATTGCGAACTACTGCGCATGTCCGCCATTCAAAAGTGTCATATCAACCAATTTATCAAACTTGCGCACGGCTCTTACGATTTTTCAGTGTTTTCTTATATAAATCGCTAAGGTTTGGTTAAAATGTAAGTATTGCAAGTTTGTATTATTTAATCATTGTGAATAATAAAGACATTCGTTTATGTTGTTCGAAACTCAAAAAGAGGTTTATTTATTAAAATTAGCAACAAACAATGCTAAATTGTTTAAATTCACTCCGTGTCAACTATTGAAACTTGTAATCGTCTATTGTTCAGTAGTTGATATGGGGTGTCAACTATTAAATTACTACGTGTCAACTACTGACTTTGTTCCTCTGTCATTTTTGAGATGCCTTTTACGCAGGATAACTTCATAAATTATATAGAAGTGACTATATTTTTGTATTTTCCTACGAAAAAGTGTTGTTGCCTGGAGTTATAATTGCTGTGTCTGAAACGACTGCAACCATTTGAGCAATGGCAAAGTGTGCTAGACTGCGAAAGTGGCCAGAAAGAATGGATAAGCTAGATTATGAATAGGAAACAGTGCTGTTTCGTATCAACGAACCCATTAAAATGAGTAGAACCAGAAATGTGTATTCAGTTACCAAACTAAGTTAGATTTTTTGTGAAAGTAACTTCTAATAATTGAATATTTTTTTTGTAAACTTACTCAAGAATAATATTTTTTAAACGTTCAATAAAATTCTGTATTCATACATTATCAAGACTAGTTCATTAATTGGATTTTCTCCCTATGTCAACTACTGACACAAAAGGATGTCAACTACTAAATTTTTTGTTTTCGCTGGGTATCAACTATTGAATCAAATTTTATGTTTAGAAAAAAAAAGAAAAAAAATTTGCAACCGCCATCAGGAATGAATACTTGTAATATAATAGAAAAATAGTTTGTGTAGCGACTGCTAATCATAAATTTTCCATAAAGTGAACTTAGCCTGAGCTATGTGAACAAATAGACAAAAAATTCCTTAAAGTGTCAACTACTAGCACCTTCACATTACATGTAAATAAAAGGTACCAAGTAGTTTAGGCATTATGGGAGCACTTCATGCACTAATCCACGATATTGGAAACATTTGAAAATTACATATTTTGTGAATTTTCTAAAAAAGTAAATTATCAAAGTTAAAGTACATGTATAGTATCTTTGGAAAAAATTATAATTTAATCATAAAAAACTTCATTGCAATGTACTAGCGTAGAGAACAGCATTATCACACATTGTAGTGCTGTTATTACAGAAAAGCAGCGCCGTAAAGTTAATGTCCGTTTTCATAATAGCATAAAGCTATCTTAAAAAAACGCAGTAAAATAGTTGAAATTGAAAAACTCGTCGCATAATTACCAGGATCATAAATTATGTAATAAAATCTGATTGGTTTAGAACAGCGTGAGATGAAGACACACTTTACAGCAATTGATATAGTAGAACGGAACAACACGGTTTTCGGAAGAGAAATCGTGGGTGACATTAATTAGAGAGTCAGTACCGGCAAACTGCATTAAGTAAATGGGCCCCAGTTCGCGCAGATTGCTTCCATAAAAGACTCGTGATCGTTTGTTTTCCCGTGAAGCTTGCTGCACGATATTTGGCCACGAAAATTTGCAGGGTGAAGAAATTACTTTAAGCGGCCCGGCGCGGCGCCACTGTTTTCCTTTGTTCTCTTTACCAGCTTTACGCCGACCTACCGTTAGATTCTGTTGATTTTTGGAGCGAGAAATTTTTTCATCCTCGTGAAAAAACACACAGGAACAAGCTTTCGACGTACCGCAAAAAAAACTAGTAGAATCAACTTGCTTGTTACAGCAAGTTATAGAATGAAGTAAACTGAAGCGTTTCTGTCAAAAAAGGTTCTTATAACAATTTCGTTCCTCACGCTTCAAAACTTATTTGGTTATTTTTCCAGTAGGTAAAGGAATATCGTTTCGATTTTATAACGTGAATACTTTCTAGTTCCGGAAACAAAACTATTTGCTGGCAAATAGTCAAAATGATGATCAATCAAATGTGTTAATAATCTATATGAATTTGAGGTTTCTGATTTTATTAGGAAAATTATATTGTTAAATGTAGAGGTAATTTTTAACCATCATAATTGAGAGACGTAATGTACATAATACAGAGATATAATATAATATGTATATGATGCATTTTATATTAGTCTATAATAGTATTAGTGGTATTAATTTGCATTTTTTGTTTGTATATATTTATTAAAGAATAGTAAATAGTTTTCTGAATAATATATATTATTGTGTAGTTTGAGTAGAAAAAGTATAAGTTTAACAATAACAGAATCATATTTAAATTCCTTGTGGACTTTGAGGGCTAAAAAATATTATACGTTATTGATTGACAAGATAAGAATAAAGAAATTAAATGTTATAAAGTTTTAAATTCAGTTCAGCTTTATAAATTGAATCTATTTATCTCTTTATTTCTTTAATCCAACATTAGTCAAATTGTTGAATAACCTGACCCCACTTCATTAGTCATGGATCAATCCTCCTAACAATAAATGTCTTATATATTTTTACGATGGATGCTGAATTTTATTTTAAAACCGAACTTTCTTAAAATATTGCAATCTGAGAACTTATATTACCTTGTTACATTATTAAATATACTTTGAAAACCTGGCATAAAAATACTCAAAAATAGCTCTTGTGACATATGAATTTAGAGCATGAAGATCAATACAAATGTCTACATAAATATCTCATTGATGTTTCCAATAAAAAATGGCTGCTAACCTTTTATAACGAACAATGATCAATCTCGAATCATATAAAATCCGATATGATTTGATAACATAAAGGCACATAAAAGTACTACAATAGCGCTTGTAGTACGTCAATTTAAAGATTAAGGTTTGCTGAAAATGACTACATAAACGTATTGCCAACATTTTTTTTTATAAAATGGTTGATTCTTGATTAAAACATATAATGGATTAATATTTGGTACCTTAATGAATCATGAAGCATTTTACTACACATTAACAAAAAATGATAGATTCTTCTTGACGAAATAAATAACAGAACTTCTTTTTGTTTTTCTGAATTTTTCTAGAATTTGAGAGGCTTAAATTTAAGACCCTATTCATTAATTTACTACTTAAATTCCAGACACGATATTTCAAAAATTTCGTTTTAAAATCACGAGTGAAGACCATTAGAGTGATCAAATAATTCGATAAGCATATAATAACGCATCAGAAGGTCCATTCAGAATCAAAGGGTACTACAAAACTCGTTGTAGCACGTTGTCCGACCGAAATTCTAACCAGACGTTATCGTCAAGCATAAATTTCGTGGTTAATGTTCCTTTGGTCGTCTTTGGGGCCCACCCAACCACTTCTTTGATACAATGGCGCCATACGGTCGCTTAATTACTTCAATTCGATTATCTGTATTGAGATCCGGTGTCTCGAAAATCGTCTTAATTCCATGTCCGCTAGTGAATGTATCTGTCGAAACATTTGTATCGGAAGCAATTATCACATTCATAATACGTTTGAGGAAAATAAAATACAGATTCATAGAACGTCTATAAACAGAAAATAATATTACAGTAACAGCAAGTGTCTTCAAACTTGATTTTCTCGAAAACTAAATCGAAAATCAGCAAATTCTATTGCACATTTTTTCTTATTCTTTCATATAGAAGTACGTGATGTCTGCTTTTATATGTTATTCGCTCTGTATTCAGTCCCTGGCCATCGAATTAGGACCACGTACGAAAATTTCACATTTATGGCTATAACATTATGTCATATATGGAAAATTGTCTTAGGTCATGCAAAATAATTACTAAATACGTTGATAACGATATATACATAGCACTTTGTTACTATCGTGATAATAAATTGTGTGGGTGATGAGCGATTAAGGGTCGTGCGAGCGTTCACGTTTGGCTAGAGCAGAGGTCGGCAACCTTTCTGGAGTTAAGAGCCATTTTTTCCCGATGTCATAAATAATTTTTTTAAAGAGTCAAATATAAGTACATACATCGGTAATATGTATTAGAAAAAATAATATAATCATTATCTGCTGTGAAACATGTATTGATTGTGAAATCAAAACATTCTATTTTGCGTAATAACAAAACATATAAGTCAACGTATTAAAGAAAACCGAAACAGTTTCTGCTTTTGAGTATGGCGTCGGTGAGTGTGGAGAGCAAGGTTAGCTAAAACTAGCTTTACATGCATGCGATCTGCCGCGCATTTTGATGTGTGCGCAGGATTATTATATTTGTTTGGTAATTGCAACATTGCAGTTAATTTTTCATTATGTACTATTAAACTACTTAAGAGCCACAAGTTTGATTCTACCGAGCCACAGGTTGCAGACCCCTGGGCTTCAGTATCGATAGCGCATTAGGTGAAATTTGAGTGCCATAGAAAATGTCTGCCTACTAAAAAGACTAGACCTCAAGCACATTATCTGAGTTGAAAAGAATTACAGATATTTGGGAAAATAATGAAGATATAAAGCATATGACCAATGTATACATAGCATGCCGGATACAAGCTGTCACCAAAGCAAAGGGTGGAAATACAAGATATTAACATGTGTTAATAATGTTATGTACAGTAGTAGTGTATCATGTTAGTAGCTAATAAATTATATCATTACAATTTGAACAAGCCTTTTAATTTTGCGGAAAAAGTAAAAAATGCTGAAAATTTATAGTGGTCCTAATTCGATGACTGTATAATTAAACTAAAATCAACTAATTTAACTTTATTAAATTTATATTATACAATACAAAATATTTAAACCTCTAGATATTTTACAGGAAATGAATTCAACTGATTGCGTTAGTAATAATAAATAATTTGAGTATGTTAAGCATTACAGTCATGAAAATAATAGTTTTTTATAAAAACGTTTCATATATTTGACATCAAGCACAAGTAATAATAGTTACATCTCCATACATACATACTGAGGTTTATTATTCCATGAATAGCAAAATTCTACGGAATTCTCAAAATGAACTTATCTCAGTGACATATCTGTTTTTACACTATGAATACCTTATAAAATTTTCAATTCGCGGTGAACCAAATTGATTGAAAGCAACTGACTGTAATTTTGAAATTGTCCCGCTTACATCGAGATTAATATCATAATGCATTATCTGAAAAGCGTCAAACAAAATTTGTGTATACGCTAAATCCGTACATGTCTAGTGACTGTAAATAATTTATAATCGTCCTAAAATTGTTACTATTATTTCTTCATTTACGGGGATAGCTTCTTCGATGCTACGATTACAACCTCCATTCCAGGAATTTAATATTAAAATGTTTTATCGCTGTTTTACAACTTTTCTTGCTAATGTGTTTTAGTTTTTACCGCCAATTAACGTATTCGTAAAAATAAAAAAATGTTACATCAACATAGAGTTTCAAATACTTTATTAAAAAGTTGTAACAAAAATATGAAATAACAACGGATTGCTTTGTTTCATATCGCATACAGAATGTTCCAGATTTGTCCGTATAACTTTACTAGCATATTCCATAAACCAATATGGCGTCATTCTAAAGAACGGCGAAAAATCAATGTCAAATACTTTTCAACGCTTCACTGATGGATAATTATAATTTATCGAATACTATTCTTCGAGATTTCAAATTATTCCTTCATTTCTTGTACCATGTAGGGAAATTCTAAATTCTTTTAACTCTTCATTGACGAGAAATTATAATTTATCAAACATTGTTTCTCAAAAAATGTTAGACCATCAATCATACTAGAATAATTCTCCGTAAGCAGCAAAATTATGAAAAATAAATTCATTAAAAATCTCAATATTTCTTTACGCTACTGTATCATTTACTCAAAATATCATTAAATGTCAATATACATAGTATATAAATATCAATAAACGTCAGCGAATATCAACAAATATCGATAAATATCAATAAGTATCAATAAATATCAATAAATACCAACAAATACCAATAAGTACCAATAAGTACCAATAAATACCAATAAATACCAATAAATACCAATAACTACCAATAAATGTCAATAAATATCAATAAATATCAATAAGTATAAATAAGTATCAATAAGTATCAATAAGTATCAATAAGTATCAATAAGTATCAATAAGTATCAATAAGTATCAATAAGTATCAATAAGTATCAATAAGTATCAATAAATATCAATAAATATCAATAAATGTCAATAAATATCAATCAATATCAATAAATATCAATAAATATCAATAAATATCAATAAATATGAATAAATACCAATAAATATCGGTAAATATCGAGAAATATTAATAACTATCAATAAATATATACAAACTATTTGTAAGTAAAGATAGAATACTCAGGTCAACCTTGAAATGTAAAATGTCTAACAAAGAAATAAATTATAATATAAAAGTACTACAAAACAGCACATATGACCATCATTCAAACGCTTAAAACTCATTGAGAACGACTACATAAACGTTTCACCGGTATTCTTAGTATCAAGCCATTGCATATTTAAAACTCTATATTCATATATACATATATATTCAAGAGTTTCAGAATTCAATCTTTTAAAAAATGAAGCCGAATATGAGAAAATGTTATTCATCTTTTTCAACTGAATGTAATATCACTACTTGACTTTTATCAAGACTTTTGAAGCACTCTTTGCGTTCTTACAAATCTTTTGGGCATTAATAAAATAGGTACGGTTTTCAGAGAACATAATTTATTCTAAATACACCGAGAGACGTATAATATGTCGACAATATGAAAATATCGAGACCAGTAACTGAAGAATATTGTACTTCTTAAATGTTACGTCTCGATAAATATAACGGGGAGAATCGATATTTCCATCGTATTCCAACCATTAATTCTACGTATTCGCAACGTTCTGCAATTGACAATATCACATTACAACATTGATTTCCTCTGGCGAAATTTCAGCTGTTAAAATCGCCCCATCTGGCATCGAAAGAAATCGCATAGCTCCTTCTGTCATGCTAAAACTGTTCTCATCCCTCGGAAACTCTTCCCGATTTACCAGCCGCGTGGTCCATTTTCCTCAAGACTCGTGTCGGTACTTTTCCTCGAAAGATGTTCAAACGATCTTTGACGATTTAGTCGCACTCAAGGAAATGGAGTGGCGAGGTTTCGAGGCTGAGATCTAAAACGCTTCTCCGGTTTCGCTTTAACAAATCGGTTGGATCTTGCTGAAGAATGGATCGAAGTGTACGAGAACGTGGAACGTGTCGAACAACAATGCGTACTTCTCGCACACGTGTACAAACGATCGCTGAGGATATAAATCATGTTCTTCGGGGGTGGCATTTTTATGAAACACTCTCGTACAATTATGAGCGCGACGACGCGCGAAAGTGTACCGTAACGCCACGAAGAATGGATAACTGTATGTGCGTTGCAGCGTCAGCAATATTAGTGACGATTAAACAACGCGTAGAACTAAGTGACTAAGTGGACTGTATCTAAAGAAATTGTATGTGACTTCGGGTGACTAGATTTTATTTGCTATGTTAACCGTTTGATTCTTGAATCGAGAGTGTCTCTTCGAAGACAAGTTACATTTTACGAAAGCTCGGAGTGGGCGTACAATTTTTGGATATAGGAAAGGGAAAACACTTTACTAATTTCCTATTGGCTAGCTAAGATAAAGTGGAAATGGTAAAAATCTGTGACGTATGAAGTGTTTTGAGTTTTTCCAAATTGACCGTAGCGAGTAATAAACCTAAGGAGTACCTCGACATGAATGGAAACTGCAAACAAAAGACTCTACGGCTAAGGCTAAGCGTTCTGACACCAGATGTGACTGACAATAAATCAAGGAAAAAACTCGCTAGAATGTAATGACTCCTTGGGTCCTATTTCTGCTACGACTAAACAACTATAGATTGTAAATGGCAAAAGTTTCTAAAAAAACCGAAAAATACGTTAAGCTATTGTATTGCCAGAAATTTGACTGAGGTCTAATCCTCTTACTAGAAAATGTATTTTAAAACCTAACAATAACTCTTTTTTCCGTATCGCAGAGGCATATTTTTCTTAATACGTTCACTATGTGATAGCTTATGAAAATCATATATAGTAATCTTGTTCTTAAATCTTGTCGATTATTTTCACTCACATTTTTCATTCATTCAGTTGAAACTTTTCGGTGTTGTGTTATTTCTATCTATGCTGAATTGTGAAAGCAAACATAGTTTTTAATATATTTGAATAAACAGGATTGTTATACAATATCGAGAAACACGCACAATCAAATACAAAATATTTGAAGACATATTTTGTTTAAACATCGCTATTTGTATTATGAACGTACATGGATGTTACTGAATGATTATCGATCCACAACACTATTAATCTCTTGAAAGTCACAATCAAATGTAAATTTATTATGTAATTCATAGTATAATATATTATAATTAATGTATTGAAATGTCCTATATTGTGTTATAATGTACAATAATTATAATGTATTATAATTTATCATAGTGTACTATATTGTATTAAAACGTACAATGATCAGAATATATTAATATTATGTATTATTAATTAATGTGTTATAATCATAATGTATCATAATGTGCAACAGCGTATTACAATTATAATGTACTATAATGTATTAGAAATTAATTATAATTATAAATGATATATTGTAATGATATCATTGTAAATGATATATGTTTTATTTTAAATTCGAAAAAATACATTAAAACTTATTTTCGTAGCATAATATACACGCAATTACACTTATTTATAATCAAGACGTAACATTCGTGTGTTATAATAATGATCTCTGTACTCTGAAATTTCGTATTATGAATGTATTTGCCATATGAAAACTTTGATATGTTTCTTCGACGACAAAAGAAAATCAGGTCTGAAAGGGTTAAATATAATTATTACACATATATTATAATATCAAGCATCTAATATGAATATTTTTAATTAGGTAAGTAGGAAAATTGGTAATAGTATGGATGATGGATTTGTATGGAAATTCAAACGTCATCCACATGTGAGCGACGAGGCAGACGTGTTAATAGCATAATTATGCAAGATGCATCACATTGTTGTAGTGAAATATCTATACCGAGAAATTGACTGATAATCAACCGTAAAACTTATATCTGAGATTTAAAGTTATTATTTCACGATAATATTAAGTGAAAATAGATGTGAATAGTTGAATCCTACAAGATTTTATTAATTTAAAAAATAATACATGTTCGAGTACTACAAATGTAAGTTTTTTGAATGCAAACATTTTAATGTATTTTTTAAGAGTAAATGATTGGAAATAAGATAGTAATAATGCCTTTTAACTTGTTAGAAAAACTGATGTGGTTAATTATAAAATGTTTCATTTATAAAATCTATCAAGTATGTTAAAATATACATTTAAAATAACGCATTTTACAATAATACATTTACATGTATAATAATAATAATAATAGCAATAAAATAGTATATTTTAAATTTTCTTCTTAGAAAAAACATGTGAAAATGTTAGAGAAAACATTTTATCAACATTTTGTAGAAAAGACAGTTTCGCTACATGAAACACTAGAAATGTTCTATATATTTATATTATTATACCAAGAAAAAAAATGATAAATATAAATTAACTTCATACAATTATTATGAGTATTATTTAAACAAATTACTTTAGACTTTTTATTATTATAAACACCTTAAAATATTAAAAAGTAATTGTGTTAGAACACTTGAGTTTTAAAAAATATAATATAGAAATTCGTACTGAACTCTGAAAAGTAAAAATAATAACAATAATAAATCTTTTGCTATATTACAAATTTATTGCAAATTTTAATAAATTGGATGCAAATTTGCAATATTATGTGAATGTGAAACAAAAAATTGTAATTGAAAAAGTGACAAATGTTTCTGATAATTTTAATAGTAATGTAATGTGTTCATCATTTATATTCCAGTAAATACAGGAATTACATGGTATATTAATTTATATTCAGTATTTGCAACACAATACAACGAATGTTAACAATGTTAACCTTTAACATATATAAAGTTAATGATGTCAACATTTAATATTATACGTATATTGACTTTTGTGAAAGTACTTTTTAACCCTCCATAATTCAACTTTCTCTAAAAACTAGAAAAAGTTTATAAATCATAATATTGGCATATTTTAATTCTTAAATATTAGTTTAATATAAGTTTAACATTATTAAACATTTTATTTAAAGTTCAAAATTAATTGTATTCTAAATCTTTTCGTATATTAAAATATAGAAACAGTTAAGACTGACCATTTTTGGACAGGAAAACAATAATCAACCATATAATTTCGATTAATATTACAGCTATATTTTTCGTTATTTTTTTTTTTTAATCAAATTATGTTGTAATTTAAAGGAATTCGGTATTATGAATTAAGCCGAAGGAAATCAATAAAGTCTCTTTGAATACCATTTCAACCCTTTCAATTTAACCCTCACTTCACTGAAAGAGAAGTACATAAATTCAGCATTCAGTTCGTTTATTAAAATGATCCTTCATTACGTTAATGTGAAATTAATTAAACATACTTTCAGATAATCTAATTGATTACTTGAAGAATAATATTTATACCTATAATGCATTGATTTTGTGATTTTAAAAATTAGTTCCAATTTCTAACAGAAGAAAATTGTAAAAATTTGACTATCTAATTTATTTTAAAACAAACTGTAACCAGTTTGCATTTTAAATTAAACTCAGACTATTTTAAATTAAATTCAGGTGTCAGTCCTAATGAAATAACTCAAAAATAATGATTTTAAAAGAAACTACAATCTTTAAATTTTATTATTTGAATTCATAAGAACATCATATTCAAATTTCTGAATCGTATGATAATAAAAAATACATATCTTTTGTTGTCGTTCGAAAGAGTTTTATAATCTCAATTAATGAAACCCCTTTGTTATAAATAAGACTAGGGGAAAACAACCAGTCCCTTCTTCGTAAAAATTAAAATGTTACTATTACGTGTTGGAATTTAGAAAACAAAAACTTGTATCAATAATACAAGTAGGGAAATCTGTTCAAATACAGAACATTTCAGAATGAAAAATTCTGAGATCAAGAAAAAGCGATAAATATATTCTTCCCAATTCAGAAATTTAGAAATTCATTTTTTATGGACATGTAATACACTTATACATGAACATGTTCTTAAATACACTTAGCAATTCTTTTCAGAGAAAAACATGTCAAACTCCAGAGAAATTTGTTAGATTGTATTTCGTATATTTGCAGCGGAATTCATGAAATTTATTTTACGAGTACTTGCTATTTTTGTCTTTTCACTCAAACGATCTGAATCGAAACAATTATGTAGCAATCGGAACACCGTAGTTCACGTTCAACTAATTCATTTCTAACCCGACAATGGAACTTATCGATTCTATTTCGCTCTTGAATAGCTTCTATGTGCCCATAGTTTACAAATTTCCACAAATCAGCGCTGAAATTGGAGGGCATTCAATTTTAATCCCGTTAGTGAATAGACAGCTAACGATACGAATTCATAAATTTTATATTTCGTTGTTTCTTCGACACGTATAAATGGGTTATCGATTTTATCTTTCTTGTAAGCTGTTGAAAAATATATCGATAGCCACATCCATTACAGAACTCATTCACAATGATAATAATCGATCGATCATCTTACAACATGTAAGATGATACGCTACACCCACGATATGTAATAAATATAAATGAACGATGAAAGGTTTTACCAAAAATGTCCTGATAGTGAAAAATGTGTAATTTTATGAAACGGTAAGAAACGTTAATAACAAGTACAGCGTGTCGAGATTTCTTATTATCTGAGGTGCATTAAATTTTACAGTATATCTGAACTGTGGCATGTTAAACATCTTGACTATTTCTTATGAAATTTATAGAGAAAAATGTTAGAGTGAAACATTATTCTATTCGAAAATATGATGGTTAACAAATTTTTCTCGAGGTCAGTTTTTGAGATTTCAAGGTCGTCCAAATTTTTTAAAATGAAATAAAATATTTTTATCATCAAAATATAAGGTCCAGACAAATTCATCTACCTACAATACTATGACCTTGCTTGACCTTCAGTACAGAAAATTTATATGTAAAGTTCAAAACTTGTCTCTATAAACGCATATAGAGGAATAATAATATATTTTTCACTTATGAAACTAATGAAGTGTCAGATAAATCATTTACATCAAATATTAGATAACTGTAGTTATTAAATCTCCCTCAAACCTTACAGTTGAACTAAAAACATGAAAAATTTTAAAAACATTAGTCTTAATTCCTATGATATAAATATTAAATAATCCTAAACATTGTAATAATATTATTCGCTTAAATATTATTATTTCTAGTTATGAATTTGTGTACTCCAAATGCATCATACAAGAGGAAATGTTGAAAATATGAAATAGTTCTAATCCCTACAATATAAATATTAAATAATTCGAATTTCTACAGTACAAATATTAAATAATACCAAACTCTATAATATTAATTTTAAATAGTCCCAAAAATATTCATTTAAAAACTATTTATTTATATATTTTTTAGTTATGAATTTGACTAGTTGATCCGAATCTACGACACAAGAGTAAACGTTGTTTTGAAGGTTTTAAAAAGTACTCTGTCCACTTTGTTTGCTCTGTTCAGTTAGCATACCTACATACGTATACATTGTCATCCAAAACGTTGGCTTCAAGTGCTTGTGCATACGTTTGCATAAGGCGAGAACCTGCTGAAGTATGTGTGCACACGAAAAGCCGCAAGAACTTCCTCTTTTCCTCTTCCGGTCTCTCGAGTTCCGCATTATTACTTTTTATAATCCCCGTGGACTTTATGTTTTCGAATCCTGGACGATTCCTCTACGAATGTTATTTGCATGTATTTATTTACCTTCTTTTGTCATAGTTTTGTTGCACAATGGACTACTGCTGTCGGTACTGCTTTTAAAGACGAGCAAATGAAGCACTTTCCCTGAATCCTGCGTTCAGGGATACCCACCATTAAAGTTTCAAATTCTTAAATATTCGTATCATATTTTTCGTCATTTTTATTCATAGAACATGCTGGTAAAGTTTTACGTACAACACTGAAACACTATTTAGTTTGTACTTTTATTACTTTTATTACAAGTTTTCTATCTTTTCCTAATTTTTGTAACATCATTTTATAACATTTTCTTTCTTTTTCTTTTTTCTTTTCTTGGTAAAAAACAAGAACACCCTATATACCAGCTCCATTTTGTGACTGGTAGTGAAGTAGTCTTTTCGCGCGATATTTGAAATTATTCTTATGCACATATTTAACATAAACATAGACCTCCTGAAGTCAAAAGATAATATCGTTGTTTTAGTATATGTAGTTACATTTTGTATCACTTTTACAGTACAATACTTTTCTACAATGTAACACACTCTTGATCAAATTTGTCTGGAAAGTACATTTCTTCGAATAACAATTCTAGACAGACGCTGAAGATACGGAATATTCTTGGATCGAAGAAATAAAGTGAAATATTTGCAGAGTAAAAACAACACAATAGATTCGACTGTCAGTTAAAACACAAGGTTGTCTGCAGAAGGCTGTAAATACTTTAACACGAATCGTGGCGAATGCGAGGAAGTGACGAATGAAATCGTTCGCCTTAAGTGACACACATAAGCGCATGCACCGCAACGGTTGGTTACGGTGTGCGTTTCCAATTTCCAATTTCGAAACTTTAAACCATTCCGTGGCGACGTCTGAAATTCCTCGACTTTCTTTCGATTTTTCCGCCGTATGCAAATACTTTGACCCGCTCTCGATTTGCTGCTACTTTCGCGCCGATATTCCGCACGAATTCCAATAAGCGCTTCTCCCGACACATACATACACACGGACACGGAATTTTGTACTAGATGTGTTCCAGAGTTGATCTGGTCGATATTGTAAAATGACGAAACCATGAATTATTGATCAGTTATTAAATATTCTAGTATATTGATGATCTATACTATAGATTCTATAGACTCCATAGAGTATTTGCTCAATCATATACACAGTATGTCTGAAAAGTAACGGAACTTTTTAAATTTAAGGAACACTACTAGCGACATCTATAAAAACAATATGCTATTTGAAAACAGTATTCCTCCCCTACAAAACAAACCAATTATTATTGGAATCGAGCAACGAATTGTAAACTTATAGTGTTTAAAGCGACAGAACCTTTCGTCACCGTGTCACAAAATCACGATGGAGCAAAGAGCAAATATTAAATTCTGCTCGGTAAAGCTCGGTAAAACTTTTACAGAAACATTTGAATTAATGAAAAATGTTTATGGCGACGATTGTTTATCCCGTACACGTGTGTTCGAGTGGTATAAGCGATTCCAGGATGGTCGTGATACTTTGGAAGACGACCCAAAGTCAGGTTTTGGGTTTTTCTAAATTCTAAACGATTCTAAAGGTATTATACTTCGGGAATTCGTTCCACAGGGTGTTTTTGAAAATTTATGTACATGTTTTTTTCTGCTGAGAGAAGGTCACCGTACTTTGTGGCATACAATTGGCGCATTGACGGCCATCTACAAAGAGGAAGTCTAACGAGCCGTGGCAGCAGTAGTGCACGTTCTGCTCATTGTTGTCAGTAAATCGACGTTCGAATCAATTCTAATATTTCTCGCTGGAATCGATTGTTATCGGGCCGGGTGCAGCGGTTTGCCGGCGGCGTCGCTTCATAATAATAGATCTCCATGATAATGAACCGGAAAAGCGTTTCGCGATGCGGCTGCCATGGTAATTCACCGGTCTGCAGAGAGGAATGGCTTCTAATGTTGATGCATTAGAAACGACCCTAGCTGTTGTTCTATCGACCGTATTAGTTATACCTTTTGTAATTTACACCAGGGGACAAGAAATCACTAGCAAGGAGAGTGCAATACGTTCTGATCACCGATATAGCTGAAACTGTGTAATTTCTAGGTTTAGAAATTTTAGTATGTGCAGATTTGAAGATGAACAAATGGGACATTAGAATTTGGGGATCTGGGGATTTGAAAACGGACGATTTTAGGATCGTAGAATTTAGAGATCAAGGGACTTGCGGGCGGATATGTAGAATTTAGGAATCTAGGGACTTGAAAATGAACAAATTTGAGAATGTAGAATTTAGGAATCTAGAGACTTGCAAAAGGAGAAATTTGAGAATGTAGAATTTAGGGATGTAGGGACTCGTAAACGGAGAAATTGCGGGAACGTAGAATTTAGGGATCTAGGGACTTGTAAAGGGAAAAATTTTGGGAAAGTAGAATTTAGGAATCTAGGGACATGAAAATGAAGAAAATTGAGAATGTAGAATTTAGGAATCTAGGGACTTGTAAACAGAGAAATTGCGGGAACGTAGAATTTAGGGATCTAAGGACTTGTAAAGGGAAAAATTTTGGGAAAATAGAATTTAGAAATCTAGGGACTTCAAAATGGAAAAATTTGGGTATGTAGAATTCAGAAATCTAGGGACTTGAAAATGAAGAAAATTGAGAATGTAGAATTTAGGGATGTAGGGATTTGAAAATTTTGAAATGTGGGAATTTTGAGAAGTTTGAGAATGATACACAACATTAATCTCTTCAAGGGTGAATTTGTTGAGGTTACAAAAAGAAATGATTTTATTTGTTGCTGTATTTATATTTTACACGTTCCAAATTTACAACAATGTTCAAATGTATAATGTTCGAAAACTATGATCATACCCACATATATAACCTTCGACTTATAAGCAGTGTTAATAACAATTACTCCTCTGTTAATTAAATCTGTGAAAGATATAAATAAACAGATAGAAAGTATGGGAGATTCTAATTCTTAACCCATCTTCAAATTTTTAATCCCCAAAATTCCCTAAAAATTAATATTGAAATTTTCATTCAAATTTCAGATGTAGATTTATTAAACAACACTGAAATCATCATTTAAATAATCTAAATTTAAATTACGTTTTAAATTAAATTTTACATCAAGAACTAATGAAAGAAATAACGAGCAGAATTAGAACTTTATTCCAATTGAAAATTATGAGAACTATGTTTAAACTACAATGGAATAGCCTTTAAAAAATTAAATCTTAGTTTCATAAAAATCTGCCTTGTTACTTCAGTAAGAAAATTCATCTTCACACAAATACATTTGTATTTTACCGCCAACACAGGTCACGTACATCTTAGATCAATATGGTGGACATTTTCCTGTCACTCCCTTGTGGGTCGCTAAAAAATCATAGCACCATATTCATCCAAATGCGGAACAACACGCAAGAGAGTTACAACGCATGAGTTACATGAAAAATGTATAAAAATTTAGTTTCTACTTACAAGAGGTTAAACTGTAAATGTACGTGAAATAATAATCAGAAATTATTAGAAGCATCAAAATAAGTTTGTTTCAAATAACAGTTTTAGAATCCAACTCACATACATTAATAAAACTTTTCAAACTGACATGGGTTACATCGACCGCGTAAATTTTTAATGTGTTATTATAATATTCTCTGTCGGCTACGGAAAATGCATCCGCGAAAAGAAATTTCTAACAGTATGGAGTATTCAATACCGAATGAAAGGAAGGTCGAAAACCTTTGTCTTCCATTGAATTTCAATATTTTCCAAGATCAGTTGGCAGTATTCCCTTAACACGCGCAACTGCGCTTCGCACGTTGCATTATAATTCACATGCAAATGTGGATTCTTTCAAGACCTGGTGACCTGGTTCTCAACCCGAGGAACCCACCGAAAAAAGTGGATGCGCATAAATGATGCAAAACGAGATGAGGGAAACCAAATACAGCAATGTTCGAAAAGGGAGGGAAAAATGTAGATTTATTATGTCGCACAGATTGTTATGAAAATTTCATGCATGACACACGCGGTGTGATCAACTATTTCAAGCAGATTTGGAATATAAGAAACAGAATTGTTCTATAAAACAATCTTTCAGGAAATTCATAAACTTAATTGTTATTAAACTTTCACAACTGTAAATTGTATGTGTATTCCCCTATGGGTCCCAAATGGACACCCAGGATTGTAAATAAAAAAAAAAATTGTATATGTATCGATAGGATCAAAAAGGAGACGTCCAAGTGATACAAAATATTGCAAAAAAATTTTAACAATTAATTATAATAGTCTTCTTAATTTATAGTGAAAAATGAACTTACTGTATAAACAGTAACAGAGTCTTTCGTATCCAATGGGATTTTCGATGAGTAGGTAACTCTTAAAAGAAAATGGTAGAAAATTCATATTCTAAAATATAATAGTAGTAATAATTCTTCAAACATTCTGAATTAAGTGGGTCATAAAAGTTTTGTCAACTAATTTGTTCAGATATATACTATATCGTAAACAGTATAATTAAATTAAAATTAAAATTTTGAACTTCAATAAAAGAATATTGAAGATTATTTAACAGAAAATGTTAAGAAGCAATTTGCATATCCGTGCTTATCTCTTGTAACGTTATTATATAATATTTGTCATATTTAGCCAATGTCTTAATTTTTTAAACTGACTATTGGTAGACTAGGTGTACGAAAATAAATTTTGGGTGGGATAAAAATAATACTTTTTACATTTCGTCTATTTGCCAGTAATCTTTCAAAGAAACCAGAATTATGCCACAAAAAGTATGTTTATATTTATATCAATGTATATTTAACAGTATGTGTGTTATTTGGTCCAAAAGCTCTCCGTGATAAGTAGTCAAAGAGATACAAACTATTTTCTGCAGTTACTGTCATTGTTCATCCTGATCCGTCAAAATGAAAGTAACATTAAGGTGAA